>JAGFPH010000842.1:103978-122829 GCA_018207615.1 Philaenus spumarius
ACTGAGAAATCGTGATCAGTGAGTCAGTGGATTTGGCTTTATATATAGATTGAGAGTAGCAATTTTCTACAATAAATTGTATTTAGTTAATCACACCAACTTAATCACACTTGATAACTTCTAATTCGCGTACAAAAGTACACGCACCTATTTTCCTACGGACCAAAACTTATTTTGGTTGCGGTTCTTGCAGATCACATTTACTTCTCAGTCTATAGTCTTTATCCGCAGGTTTAGTCGCTTGATGTCGTTTTAACGCAAGGAGGACCTCCACTCTCTACTTTCAATTCAAAACAAATTTGATTGTCTGTTTATATTTGCTGACATCGCACTTACAGTAAATCTCTTCGTTGAAGCAGACGATGTCCAAACCACTCGACGGCAAAGATCGACCCATATGGTAAATAATCGATTAAGGTAAACAAACCAAGCTAAGGTCACGCCGAGGTTAGCCTAAGCATTCAACTCGCCAGACTGTACAGTAACAGAGAGTGTGCACGGCTACAAATTGTCCCGCAATTTAGGAAGGGAGGTAAAATTGAATCACCATTTTTCCGGATTGCAATCTTCTACCAAATTATACGGTACCGATGTCTCGGACTAGTTGTCTCATTATACATTGGCGTGTTCTGTGAACCGAGATGTAAATAACTGTATATACATACGTCCCGGTAGCCGAGTTGAACGAGGGAATATACAGGCAGATTCACATAATGTTGCTGAGCTGATTCCGATAGCAAAAAAAATGAAAAAAGGGCATGCAAACATAGGTCAGGGAATGCTGGCGAAAGATTTTGCCCGTGTTTCAGATTCCCCGCAGAAACTAAACCCTACAGAACTGTGTAGGGCGATAATAAAGGTGTAAAATTTAATTTATTTTATGTAATATGAGCAGACAAAGTGAATAAAATCGCTTCCTGATCTTTAACTACGGTAATTTTTGAGATATCTGACACAAAATGCAAAATTCTGTCTCAAAAACATGATTGCTTTAGGATTTCAGTACATTAACTGTGTAAAATGGGTATAAATTCATAATCTTATTAAACACTACTTGTAGAGAATTTTACTTGATGATAATTATGTAAAATAGTTTTAATTAAAACATACAAAAACTTTAAAAAAACGTTCTTTATTACAGCAAAATACAGTAGACAATAAATCGTTAATACAATGAATTATCTTATAAGGTACGTCTTGTGACTTCAAATTGTTTTGATCTTATTCTTTACTACATGTTTCGAAGTATTTCCTACTTCATCATCATGCTTCACCGGATTTATTAGAGTGTCGGTGTCGGTGGGGACTGTTTAATGTTTTTTTGTGTTCGTGTAAGTGTTTGTGTTTTAACTATTTTAATGTATGATGAGTTCCTCGAGTGAATGAAAAATAACAAGAGGTACCTGATGATGAAGTAGGAAATACTTCGAAACATGTAGTAACGAATAAGATCAAAACAATTTGAAGTCACAAGACGGACCTTATAAGGTAATTCATTGTATTATTTAATTGTGACTTGGTACCGAAAAAGTTCATATTAAAATAAATTGTTTTTGTAATGTAATTTAAATTAAATTTAACAAATAACAATCATTGCTACATTTAATAATGTTTACAATAAATTTGTGTAAATATCCTACTTCAATTTTTAGCGTTATTTTCCTCAATCCTGCACGACAAAAGAAAACATGTTTTTGAGACCGAATTTAGCGCTTTGCATCAGATATCTCAAACATTACTGTAGTTACAGATTAAGGACCTATTTTATTTAGTTTATCTGCTAATTTTACATAGAAAAAATTTACTTTTACACATTAATTAAGGCCCTACGTATTTCAGCCGGGATTCGTTCCTGCGGGGAATCTGAAACACGGGCGACATCTTTCGCAAGCTGTTACTCTCTAACCTACGAACCTACGTTAACAATAACATTTTCATTATTATTGCTAGTAGAATCTTTTCAGGAAGTGCTCGGAACATTACGCGAACACCCTTTATACGTAAAGTGATAGTTCAGTATAGGCAAAAAATGTCAAAATTTCTGGTTGTTTTCTTTTATTATATATTTGTATATATGACACTTATTCTGGACCATCTGACTCGCCTCAGCCAGATGAAATTGTTAAGCCTGAGAGTAGAAGAACAGAGATTGCTAAAATAGAGAGTATGTACATTTAAGAACCAACTTATTTTTATTTCTGTTAAAGGTACAGATATTTTAAATGTATTTAAGGTTATTATCTCGTTGTAAATACAGGGAGTAAATTGTGTACATAATATGGGTATGCAATATTGTACATTAACTAATTTAAGATTGTAAATACATTGACTAATCTTTAAGTATACAGGGGGTTGTCAAACGGGTCGAAATTTATTTTAAATAATCCTTATAAACATATGTTAGGAAATTATATGATCATCCTCTGAATTTTCTCCGAAAATCACCCTGCATACGGAAACAAAGAAGTTTATCTGCTCCAGAAACAAATTATGATGCCCGGTGTCCCTAGAAACAATGCGGTCATCCCAACGAATGACAATGTTGGCTAAACCTTTAAAGACTGCTATGAAGAGCACATCTTAGATTTTGTATGCTAGGTCTACTGTTTGTAGAATTACTAGTTTAGATAGGCCTATGCTAAAACCACCGTGTTTAAATTTCTGACAACCAAGACATCGGAACATAATAAATCTATTATTAGTTCAGTAAAATTAGGATTTTGATTGGAAAAATCCAGGAAAGTTGGTAATTGTTTTAATCTATGTATTCTGCCTCTGATGAGAAGAATCTCAGTTTGCGCCGATCTAAGTAGCTTTAAGCTTTACTTTTAAAAAACATCAACTTTTTAGGACTTTTCTAGTTTATTAAATATAAGATCAAAAAATATTCATTTCATCGGAAAAATAAATATTATATAAAATGTAGATCATTCAATTCTGCGTCGAACGAGTTCCAAAACATAAGAATCCGATAAAGGGATGTATCTAAAACGGGTGGTCAGTAATGCCTAATATTATCAATTTTTGATTTGTCCCATTTCTAAACTTTGGCCTTACGATCAATCCTATCACAAAAGTGTATAGCATAATGGTTGTGTGTGGATAATCTAACTGCCTTTCTAATGACTTCCATTTTTATTACATTATTATTTTTTTCATTTTTGAAATTTGATTGTGCACTTACCTAATGCCTACCTTTTCAAAATAAGGCTTGCGGGGACTCAGAAACAAACAAAACAATCAACAAATATTCAACCTGTGTAATAAACATTTTAATTCGAAACAACATTCAAATTGAATTGTACATCACAAAATGAAAGTCAAACTGAACAAATGCGCTTTTTATATTAATTACCAATCGATTTAAACCGTTATAAATGTCTTCGTTATATCTCGGCTCAGACATAAAACGAACAAAATATCGGGAACGGTTATGCATTGTAGGTAAATTATATACCTACGCCCGCTAGCTGTTGTGTGTAGGCCGTGGCTATGGTGGCGCTACCAAGTACTGTATCAAACTGTTGTAACATTTATCGTGTCCATTATCGCCCGGCGATGAAAGAGCCACAACCGAAACACATTTTTTTGTCTCCCTCCCTCCCTATTGCTGTCACCAGGCGAGATATATAGGCGTGTTTTGTAATTATATTCTCCCGGTCTTCTTAATCCCGTTGTAGTACCAACTATCATCTGTAAGATCACAGATACATAGTTGAAGTAATGGTAGATTAAACATATAGGCCAGTACAGAATGACCGAGGTGACCTGGAAAACCTTAATAAACTGTTAAATACAGTATACAAACTTATTATATATATGTAAATACCTATATACCTATATGTTTTAAGACATCAAAAATAAAATTGAGTGCCGAGTGGCCTAACAGCAACAATATAGTTTTGAAATAATCGAGTTTAAAGTTTTTGCAAAAAAGATTTTGAAACCTCATTGGATTATTATGCTGAGCAATTTACCGTTGTCGGTGATATAAATAACGTAGTTTAGATCTCTACACATAAAAGATTTAAAATATTGTCGTCTATTAATTTGTTTTAGTTGTACTATGTTCAATAAATACTGCAGTAAAAATATGCAAAAACATCCAAAGCTTGAGACCCGAGTAATTGGTTATTGTCACGTCAGCTTGGACTCAAGCCAACTACTGTTTGTTTTATTTCCATCTTCTTACCACAGAATGATGTGAAAAGCTAAGTGGTATTTAACATTGATTTAGAGCAAGAATCAGGAAGATAGGCATACCTTGCTGTCCACTTGGCTAAGGTTTACCCTCGAGAATCTTGATAAATTAACGAGTCTTTCGTTTCTTCTCTCTTGTAAGGTTGTTTTTCCTTTTTATTTTTTCCGAAAGTCATTTTTACTTTCTCACTATACAATAATATAGAGAAAGTATAGTGATCGCAAAAATATCGATGTTGAGATTTTTGTGGAAATATCCGTTTTGGGACCCCTTGAGTCCAAAAAAGTGGTTTTTAAAACAAAATGTCTGTCTATATGTATACTAAGCTAGAGCGAAAACTATTCGATCGATTTCAAACAAATTTACACCAGACATGTCGTGTAGGCCTGTATAGATGCACGAATTTTTTTGAAAAACAACCCCCTTTTTGTAAAAAAAACCCAAAAATCAGTTGTTATTTTTTTATAAAAAAAAAACGGCTCTAACGATATTGATAAAATTTGGCTTATTTGTAGCCTTTAATATGCAAAAACCCGCATCTTTCTAAAAATTCTCGTTTAGCTAATGATAATAACTGATTTTTGGGGGTTTTTTGGTCATAAAGGGGTAGTTTTTCAAAAATGTTCAAAACCTTTTTCGTGCATCTATACAGACCTAATTGACGTGTTTGGTGCAAAATTTGTTCGAAATCGATCGAATAGTTTTCTCTCTGGATAATAATAATTAATATTTGTTAGTCTACTACTTAAATAAATCACCTCTCCTACCCCACAATTATGAAGTCACAGTGAATCTGTTGAATAATTTAAATATGTTTGTGAGAAAGTATGTACCAGTTCCTGGTACCGTTTATTTAAATTTATATGGAATTTTGTTCATAAACGTCAAATTTAAAAGAAGTTTTTTTTATAAAAAAAAATCTTTTCATAAATTCTTGGTGAAGGGTTATTTAAGGGAGTGCAATACCACTCGAGTAAATTCATCAAAGTCAGTGAGCGGAGTCAACCTTGAGTAGGCTTTCCTAAGCTATTGGATTGGTAAGGCTCTCTAAAGCGACTAGAATATCGCTTGTATTCACTTTTACTAATGACGGTCTTAAATTTGATTTCCGCCATGTGCACAAGACATTTAAATAGTAGATAACAAAATTCGCAACGATGTTTTACTGTTTTGAAGTGACTCGACTGAAATTCATGGTTTTCATTTTGTTTATAAAACTATTAATTTAGTCATCTGAAATGTATAATTTAGATTTTCATAAACGGTTTCCTGCAAAGTGCAAATTAGAAAAGATTATATTCAAAATTCGATGAATTGTATTGAAGAGGACTGTATGGGACTGTTTCGTCCTGGTATTTCACACCCTTAGGTGGTTCTATCTGAAATACGCAAGTTTTGTTCGTTAGGCCACTTTCGTACTGGATTATTAATGAAGATAATAATTGCCATCTTTTTACGACAACTCATAATAATCTTGGGGGAACTCATAATGTTTAAATGATTACATCTATTGAATGAAAACTCTTTCAAATGGTCTTGCTTATACAGTACAAGGCAACCCTTCCAATATTGTACACTTTCACCAAATGTAGGCTAATAAAATCCACGTACCACTGTTTTCCCCAGACGACAGACATTAAAAAGGTCCAAACTTAATGGTAACATTGATGTTGTACTTAAATAAAACGATAGCAATAACCAAATGAAGTGCATAATGTTTTGGTAGCTATTGTTTGTTGAAATGAACATTTCTTTGCGCTATTCTTTACATCTGAAGCCGAATTTTTAAAATAGTTGCTAATAGGGGCAGTACAGTTTAAAAATTATGAATTGTCAGCTTTAGAACTCTCGTAAAAACGTGCAAAAAATTCATCGTGTTATTTTAAAGTTGCAGTTTGGATCTGTGAAAACACATCCTTAAAGGACGGTTTCTGGACTTTGAAGTACGTGCTATACGAACCGTGAGTATTTTTTTCTTTACTATTTTAAAGAGATTTTCAACGATGGGTTACAAGCTATGTCGTCTCGTTAAGAAACAACGCACAGAGGAAACAGAATAACTACTCACATTAAGAGGGGTTGGACGTCACTCGCGGTCCCTAACTAAACATACATATTAATACTTGCAACTCCTAAACAAAACATATATACATTTGCAAATGCAGCATCATCTTATAGCGACATATTAACCAATAATAGCAGCAATACTTACACAATCTGTTCTCATGTTAAAATCAAACAATAACTTTTAATTGGCTAAACTGAGAATAAGTATTCCTCACGGATATGTTGGTAACACTGATTGGCACAAAGCACCCCAATTAATGGGCTCGACGTTCGCAAATCCTTTTGATTGGAGCACTCCGATGTTAGGTCAAGCTAGGCTAGTGGTTTTAGTTCTGTTTGTAGAGATGTATAGAATCGGGATCTTTGTCCTTGGCTCGTCTAACGGTCAGACAGGTCACGTCATTGTTTATATGAACGTTATATATTTACACAAACTCTCTCAGACTTATCGAGTCAGCATGACATAACCTTAAAATATTGGATGTACTGTATCATAAATTTTCGTTATCAAGTTCATAAAAGATTTTTTGTTTGAGAAAGATGAAAACCTAGATCTCTTTTTTCCTCCATACTTGGAATTATTAATCACAATTTTGCTTTATATTGATATGGCACGGCTATCTTAATTATTAATATATCTTTTACCTGCAAGGCGTAGGCCAACTTTTAAAGAAAGCCTAATGTAAAAATTATAAATACAAATTGTTTCAAATCAGCTGGAAATAGTCTACGTTCAAGTTTCTTTAACAGCTGATTGTTGTACTATCGCTGAACATCTTCAGTCAGCTGAGCATTTTTTCTAAATAGACAAAAATATAAATAAGGGAGACAAATTTAATTGCATTTTTTAAACAATTTATAGGCCTCTATATTTTCTCCCACAGCTTGGGTCTATACAATTTAGATAGATCCGTAATGCATAGGCAGTGAGTGTTCAGTTTTCCCTTAATTTGCTACTAAACAATAATCTAACCTAAACATTGTGGATACTAATTATTTCAAAGTATGAATTTAGCTGACAATTGAAATAACATTAAGAAGTAGCCAAAACATAAAATTATTAAAACCAGCAGATTATTGAACAAATGCTGACTTTCTTCAATCAGATGATCTGTATATTTTAAACGGACAAATAAATACATAGTTACAGGCGTAAACTTTCTTTTTAAGTATTTTTAATTTTCCCCACCAACTTAAAAGGTAGCATCCTTTAGTTTGGTATATAACAGATGGACAGCTTTTTTATATTTTTAAGATTGCACATGAATGCGTGAAATAAATGCTAACATTTTGTTTATAAAGGTGCAGTTACTTTTGTGTGCTTGCAGATTATTTTTATGCGAAAGAAAATTACGGCTAATGTGTACGTGGGAATTTATATCAAAACGATTGTTGAATGTGAAGAGCGAGTGTGTAAAAATGTTTTTTATAACTAAAAGAAAAAATCTTACTTTTTAATAATTTTGGGCTTGTAATGTGAACAATAATTATTTACAATTATGTATTGATAATGATGAGAACGCGTTTCAATGATACAGTCGCCATCTTCAGTAATCTTGGAGATACAATGAGTGGATTATTACTATGATATAGCATTGCTTTAAGTATTTACACACCCTTTTCTGTAAAGCATATCGGATGTTTTAAAATAAAGCCGAGCCCCTAAAATGGAGACTTCTGCAATGTAACTTACCTTGTGTTGATTTCTGAAGATAATCTTTTGAATTTAGTGGATAGTACATGAACATATATAAATTATAATTCGTAGTAACAGAAATTGTAATGTTCGATTGTTCTTAAAGATATATATGTCCATAAACAAAACAAAAACACTATTTGTGAATTATTTGAAACCCGCAAAACTTAGGATAGAACATAATAATTGTCTAATGGCTATTGTCAACAATCAAAGCAAACCAAATCTGGATCACAATCCGACATGAACACCAGCTGATACTCGGCACAATGCCGATATCAAGTAGGCATCTTTCAAGGTGTTTACTGAACAGGGTTTTTCGTCCGTCTATCCGGTTTTTTGGAGTCCCATGCTTCAGTTCCACCGATAAACGGACAGTCCATCAGTTTTTCCTTCCGTTCTCTGTTGAGTTTCTATTGCTTGTTTAACTGAAAATGACTGTCGCGATGACCACGAAAATAAGAAAAGAACCTACTTTGTTTTATTGAAACGTACAGGTCTCTTACCGCGTTGTTTGTTTTGGAAAATCCCGACTATAGCAATCAAATAAAATAGCTGCAGCGTAGATCTCCTCGTCAAGAAGATATAAATAATTGAACCCAATGCAAATCGTGAATCTGTTTAGAAAAAGATTAACAACATTGTTTCGTAATCCGGAATGAATTGAAAAAAATCGAAGAATCGAAAAAATCGGGAGCTTCATCTGATTCTGTTTACGTCCCGTCAATATTAAATTCAACTTATATAGTTTATTTCCTTATTTTCATCTTTCCCTCTTCCTACAGTGAAGAAGTAGCTAATAAAAAGCAAAATACATTTTTTTCGAATCACACATTTTTTATGTTTATCGCTTGTTATAAACTGACACAACGGAAAACTGAGGTTTACACGCGCTCGTATTTCAGTATTTTCTTCCGATCAGGATCTATATATTAATAGGCATGCACAAAACTTGTCGTCCTTTTTTCTCAGCTTGTGTGCATCGTAGGAGAAATTCGCGCATACCGTTAGAAAGGTAGTGTCCTGTAGATGAGCAGAATCCCATTATAATTTACATCGGTCCTCAGGGATACGCCCCAGTGGCCCTCAAAGTTTCAATGTTAATCTTATGGAAGGTCAATCTTAAGGAAGAAGAAGAAAGATTTCTTTTGATTTTATCAGGGGCACAAAAAACAGCTGTTCGTATGAAAAGCTTAAAACAGCTGATTTTGATCAACAGCTGATTTTGATCAACAACTGAATATAATTTTAGGTTAGGTAAATCAAGCAATAGCGAAGCATTGCCGGGTCCACTAGTTCAGATAAACTGACAGACAAACGGAGCATGTATGGGCCGCTTTAATCTTAAAACTAATATTATTACTGTTGTACTGTAAGTACTCGAATATCAAACAGCCCCTCGCTGTGTTTTGTTGTGTTTATTCACGTCTGCCCCTAAAGCCGAGTTATACTGCTACGTCTATATTTTATTTCGTTGTATTCGCATTCCCTCACGTCATAAACAAACAGTTTTACGGTTTCAAGACGCACTAAAACATTTCCTGCTTTCGAATTATTTTTTATCGTCCCTTAGATACAGAATATTAAAAGAACCATTACGGCGAACAGAGAGAGCAGTTAACGTTAGCGGTTTGTTAGACAGAGACAGATAACGTCTTTGTCTGGTTGAAACTCTGCCAAATATTTTGTTCCGTCATCTGACGAAGCCGGTAACTCGGGTGGTCTGAACGCCAGACAGACTGTCCGTAGAGATAAGGGAATGCCATCGGTGTTTTGACGTGGGTTGAGTACTAAGCGATTTAAACTCGGTTAACGGTGTTGGATGGATTTCAAAGTACAGAACAGTTGTGACGAATGTAGAATATGTTATCCCTACTAGTGTAAGGAAATTAGTTAGACACATTTATGAAAAGTGATGTAATCGTGAAGTTGGTCTTTTTAAATATCTGCGGCTCTATTGGACTTCGAAAAAAAGAAAATACTCCTAAATGAATTCAACTCCTAATTGAATAATTACAATAAAATATAAATTAACCTAAAAATCTAAATTTGTCGATTTATTATTTTTTCACTAATTATGCAACAAGGGAGTAACCAACATCAGATCTTTATGAAAATTTGAGAAAATATGGATTTGTATGTTAAAAATATGTGATTAAATTTGTAATTCAGCTGTGGGTCATAAAAGATTCAAAATTTTAAAACATTTAAATATTTGATCAAGTTTGCATAAAGATCTGATGATTTTGGTCCCATTTATTTCATTAATAGTAAAAACATAATAAATCGAGAAATTTAGATTGTTTAGGTTAAGATTTATTTTTAATGTAACTATAGCCTACCCCAACAGATAGTCTATTAATTTACGAGTACAATATTTTATTTTTTCTCTAGATCAGTGAACAGCGAGCTTCGAGGTCGTTTTCTGCATCTACTGTCAGAGATTTTTCTATCTTTCCCTGCACTCTTCTAAATAATTGTTCTAATCTCGAACGTTTATAATCCATTTCAGATGAATATTGCGAATATATTTGAACTCACTGTATGTAAGAATTTTGTTAAGCCACTGAAAGAGGATAATATACTCAGAGAGCACTAGCACGTTTAGAGGTGTTCATGGCATAATCTGTAAAATACCGAGACAACATCCACATTCTACACAAGAGAGGAAACGAGAAAGGCACCTCTCCATACTACTCACCCGTTCAACTTGGCAAAGCAAGACACTTACTGTCACAAACATCAATTTCGTATTGATTTTGGACATCTTGAGGATTGTTAATTTGAGTAATGAGTATAGAGTAGAGTAATGTACAACTGCTTGCTGAAACATATTGATAGGCATCGGTCTATACAGACAGATCATGATAAACAAGCGTCTAGTTCTTAGAAATGGAAATGTTTGCAACTGGAATTATACATTAATGAACGCGATGTAAATAGCCCCAGCTGGTGTCGTGTAGAACATTATCGGAAGAATCTTTTCTTTCTACATGATGGAATTTAATTCGACTTCTTTATATTTCAACGGTTCTGGAATGTTAACAAGTGAAGCATCATGAAATACAAGATGATCATTGGCCGGAGCGAGGTGGAGAATCTATTAGCCCAATTTCTGTCAAATAAAATATAATGAATTATGAGTGTACTAAAGACGTAGGACATTGTTCATACCGAAAAATGTTTTGGTTTAAAAAACGATGTAGTCCTATTTCAATTATTTATTCATATTAAATAAGTTTTTCACTAACAGTTATTAAAAATTAACGGTGATATACAAACACAACAGCTATTATATCTTAATATAGTTATGTAAACCTCAAAAATGAAGAGAGAAAAACTAAAATGAAATGATGAAACAATCAGAATATATGAAGTAAATACGAATTCAACATAAAGTACAACTGAAGTTAAATATAAATAACATCATTATCATGTAATTAAGAGAACTAAAAAAATAAATAATAGTACACAATTGCGCACAAAATTAGATTACTGTTATTCGTAAACAGTCGTGCAAAGTCGGTTATTTCCGCCACATCGCTCAGTTTGAAATATTGTTTAAAGTTTGTATATTTACACAAACAATAAGATAAGTACAAGTTTATATTAAATTACTAATGTTTGATGTAACATTTTTAAATTTATATATATAAAAGCCAAACACCACTCACTCACTGACTCATCACGATTTCTTAAAAATGACTGAACGGATTGGAACGAAATTTGGTATGTAGCTTCCTTTAGAGCCATAGGTGCTCACTAAGAAAGGTTTGAAAAAAATACGAAATTTTAGGGGTGTTTATGGGGGTCAAAGTTACTAAATCATGATTTCTCTAAAACTACTGAACGGACTGGAACGAAATTTGGTATGTAGCTTCCTCTAGGGCCATAGGTGCTCACTAAGAACAAGGTTTTCAAAAAATTCGAAATTGTAGGGGGGGTTTGGGGGATCAAAGTTACTAATCACGATTTCTCTAAAACTACTGAACGGATTGGAATGAAATTTAGTATGTAGCTTCATCTAGGGCCCTAGGTGCTCACTAAGAAATATTTTCAAAAAATTAGGGGGAGTTTGGGGGTCAAAGTTACTAAAAATCCCCATAAGAAATGCATGGTATAATATATTTATTAGTATATTTTTTTTGGTTAATATACATTTAATTTTGTTTTGTCTATCCGTGCAAAGCCGGATCGGGCCAGCTAGTGATTTATAAAAATTACTTTACCCTCCCCCCTCCCCATTATAGTGCGCGGTCAAAATTATAATAATTATAATAGAGGGTTCCGTTACTGCTCTCTTCGCTCAACAACTCCTGGGCCAAGCAAATGCAACCAGATAATTGTATATTCTAATATTTCCGTTATAATTGATTGGGACAGAGGCACTTGGATCGGAGTAGGGTGGTAGGGGTAGCGGTGACCTGGATCCTGACGCATGCGCAGTATGGCCACAGTTTTGTTCACAACAGAGGCACTTGCATCGAGGTAGGGTGACTTAAATATAATAAGTCAATTTAAAATTAAAAACGACTTTTCTTTTATATTTCCACAATTTTGAAGGTATCAGTAACAATTTTCACTAACACGTACGGTTTGAAATTACAAAGTGCTAATTTCAAGATTTTCTGACTTTTAGATTTATGGTTGAAAAGATACAGGGGAGAACTCATTTTAACAAATTTGATGGTTAATATTTCGGAACTGATGCAAAGAATTAGAAAAAGTAAGGGAGTCTTTTGCTAAGGGGAATTTAATAGATGTAGCTATCGATTCCTAATGTACGGAGTGGTAACTTACCCTAAAATTTGATTAATTTCTGCATTTGGGTGAACTAAAAGCAAGTCATGAAAAATTGCACCAAAAATAGTAAAATTGAGGAAATTCATGGCTGTAACAAACGGTTGGCCAAACATGGCTGTAAATACTAACCTATACAGGTACAGCAGAGCAGTGGTTCCAAGTAACCTCCGTTTCAATCCATTATTATTCCTGCTGCAGGTAGTTTTCAATCCATGCAACTAAAAATGCACGCGCTGGTAGGATGTTATCAGGTCCCATTGTTGTCTTGAAACCGGTCCGGAACACTTCCGACCATGTAAGATTGTATTTAGGATAGTTTAAGTTTATCTTGGTACTGTTCTATTGTAAGGTGTCCAACGGTTTCATGACCACGGTTGACCATAGAAAACAGTGTCAGAGAAGATGCAGGAAACTGTGTACAATTGCGTCGGAACTATCAGAAGTTACATTATATTGGATCTGTAGCCTATACCGTTCTGTTGTCGGCTGTCTCTGGGTTTTTACGTAATAATTAATGATACAATAACTCTTGAACGCAGAATGTCCAAATTAATTTGTTAATCTATTCAAACACGTATCAACTACAAAGTCGCCATCTTAAGTGATGCACGAGCTGCCACTAAAAAATAATTTGGCCAAACATTTTTGAGAGTATAATTTTGGTAGTTGTACAGTTCCTTATTCCTTATTTAAAAAGTTGATTTAAAAAATAACTGAGATATGTTTACGAGAGTCGTGCTGAATAAATTGTCCTTTTCCATAACATTGGAACCAATCTTGTACATTTTACTTTCAAGGGGAAAGTTACATATAATGGTTCTGATTTCGAAGTTCCCTTTTACTCCAACAAGCTTAAAATTTACCAAATTTGACTCAATTTCCGCTCAAAATTCTAGTTATTTAAAAAAAGTTGGAAATATTTAGAAGATTTACAACAATTATGAAGGGGCCCGTATTGTGTCCCCTTGAAGTAAGGGTTAGTAGAAGAAATGTCAAGTAGTTTGTGTAACTTTGAATTGATTTGTTACTCTGCACTCTAAAAGAGTTATGCATTACAGCGAATTGCATTGCAGGTGTTTTTTAATCACTTTTTTTCTATTCCTTGAGCTAAGAATTGGTGTTAAAAAAAACATGTCGTTCTTATTAACCGCTGTTAATAATTTTGTTTTACTTATATAACCTAATGTTAACGTTTTACATATCTGGGCAGACGTATATGGTACATTTCCTATGGTTTCAATAAGGAGGCGGCTGACTACTTTCGTGCATTCCTAGTTTTTCTCATTTCAAGGTCCAAAAATGTAATTTAATTTTAAGTATAGGATAATTCTAGTATAGTGAAATGCTTATTTTTCATGTTAAGAAAGAAAGTCTACAAAAATATTTTTTTTTGCAATTTTATAAAAAAAGTACTAATTTTTCGATTTTTCAACTCCCCTTTTCCATATGTCGTATAAAAAGATGATAAGAACATGAATTGTAGGAAATATTACTGTCGTTATTTTAATATAGGATCACATTATACGTAAAACGATTACTTGGCAAGTTATATTCCAAAAATCAAAAATACTCGTGATTTTTAGTATTAAAAAAAATTCTCATATTTAAAAATGTTGTTGGTCAACTTCAGATTCGTGATCAGCACCCACAAAACTTAAAGTAAGCCACTTAAAACAATTTCCACTTCTAGGCCTTTTCTAATAATATTTGACTTGAACCATTTATCTTAGGGGAGGTATATATTACATAATTAAAGAAGTTACACTTATTTTTCAGTTTTCCCTACTTCTAGCCCCCTTGATCCGATTTCGACCATTAACGAACTCGGTCGAGATTTTCTACCTCTATGTATTCTATCAGTCTGGAAGTAATTTGTGCAAAATGACGGCTGTTATCGTGTCCAAAAAGTGATACATGTGTAACCTTGTTGTAACTAACCTCAATATAACGAAATCCACTTAATATATAGCACTCAATTAAAAATATATCTACATAACAAATGTAACATGTACAAAACCTTCAGTGTAACGAAATTGAATCACCAGAAAAATGTGTTTCCTCTTAAAACGGATATTTGCAATGGTAACCTCTGTATAACCTTTATATAACGCATTTTCTACGTATAACGAAATTCTATAAACCAAAGTGTCTAATTATTTTTGCGAGCCCTTCCCCAACCCTTCTCTCACTCCTTCTCCGTGTGTGTGAACCTCAATAAAGCGAACCTTTAGCCATTAAAACCTCGATGTAACAAACCTCAATATAACAAATCACTCCACATAAAGATTTTTTTCAAAAGTATTCCTTACACTTAAGTTCCGCTAAACTTTTGAGTTAATTATTGCTTTAGGACCATGAAACGAGAAATATGTACACATTTTCCGAAATGTTAACGATTACAGTCTGTATTGGTTGTTTTGAGCCACTATTTGTTAAACAAGAGAAAGTTTAATAAAATGCATTTTAATTACAACACTAACCCATTATAAAGATACTAAACCAGTCATTGTTTAAAACAGTTCTTTAGAATAACCCCTAAACGTACTTTACTGTTTCAGGCGGTATATATAAAAGATTCAAACCACTGTTGAGCATGTTAAACACATTGGGTTTATTGTACTCGTCCATATTGTAGAAGCAATAAACAGGATTGTTTACGACTCCAGAGTTAATTGTTTGAAGGGCCTTAGTGCCGAGTATTTCCTAATTAAGGACACATAAGGGGATAATGTTACTTGAAACTTCAATGGTACACCATCTGGTAACTTAGTTTTATCGTATGGATATTCTCAGGCTCTTGTACACTATACAGTACAGTAACATCTTCTTCCCTTAGGCTATATTCCTGAATAGGCGCATAAATAAGACATAACATTCGGCCAAGTGACACATTTTAGCTTTAGAGCCGTTTACTTTGAGAGGCGATGAATATTATACCGTGCATCGTAAAGTATTAGTACCAAGTACCAAATACGGCCCGTACAAAATTACAATATAAATTATTATTATTTTCGAGTTGTGAGCTCCATTTGAGTCCATACACGCCAATTTAATTGAGAATCTGTTATTTTATACTAATTGAAAATTCGTATTAAAAGTTTTAACTTAACTTTCACAGTACAATTTAGAAAAAACTAAGTTAAAGGATATTTTATATTAATTTATTTTAACTTTTAGTATTGTTAGAAATAATAGCGCTAAATTGTTTTTAAAATTGTTCATATTCAATATGAAATAGAATTGTAACAGGCGAGTGTATAAATAAATAATTTTAGCATACACCATACAACGTTTTATTTAAATATCCCTTGGAATCAACTTCCTTTGTGATCTGGTCGACTGTACGAGTCTCCTAATTTAATTTGCAGCATTGGGTTGTACAGTACAATCGCATTTCAACCTCTTGTATGGTAAATGAATGCAGTGGTATCAATTAGTGAAACAGACAAAATGTGGACTGAATGAAACCTTCAATTAGCTTTAACAGAGTAAATTCTGCTTTTAGATACTTCAGCACAGTATCTGGCTTTCTTACAAAGACATAGTACAACAATCATGTTCCCTTTTGTGACAGTCAATTTCAATAAAAGGAAAATAACTTAGAAAAGATCATATAGGAGAGAGTTCATGCCAAAAGTGTTCTCCAAAATCTGAAAATTAACAGACCCCATTACACCCAGCGCGGACCTTAACTGAAATATTTTGCAAAGTTAGTAAGCACGAGGGGGCGGGGGAAGTCGACTACTCCATGTGGACTAGTCGTTCGATGTGACAATCAGAACTGCTGTATTGTAATTCCAGTTTAAGATCTGAGTCGAACATGTTTTAATTGCGATACAGTTAAGAGCATCAAAGAAGTCCGTTCGGGAAAGAATCACTCTGAATGAACCAATGAGAACAGTAGACTGAGCACTCGCTAAGGTTGAGTAGGTGACGTTTTTACGCATGGCGAAGAAGAAATCTAGATAAGTAACTGTTTCCATATATATACTGTTGACCATGTACAGTTTTTTTACTATAAGGTATATTTTGTGCACGGGGAAAGAGGGGGATATGACAGCTGTTATCTCTGTATTGTCTATACGGCCAAACCCACGGGAAACGTTCCATTACGCGTGCAAATAATGCGCTATAAACGATACAGTTACACTTAACCAATCTGCTGCAATCTCTCAACTGTTAGGTCTAGTCAAACAAAGACATTCGGAGCTCATTAATAACACAGTGTTACTGCGTAATTATCAATCGCCAGTAAGTTGTTACACATGGTTCAAAGTTGTTGAACAAAGAAAGCAAGTATTTTTATCGTTTTAATGGCGTAAGTTCTTGATGTATTGATTTACTGGTTTGGTTTATTTCAACACTTTGTCGACATAGATTACTTTCAGATTTAGTTTTCGTTTGAGTTCAAGTCGTTGTATATCATGACTATATACTTCACGCTTCAGTAAAGTCGCTCAGTTTTAATAAAATTTCAGTGGTAAACAGGCCTGGAATTATCGTTAGTAATTTTGATTTTAATATTTTTGTTTTGCTGTTTTCTTTTTGTGATATTAATTTATATAAACCAGATTCTGGGTGCGGTGGTTAAACTTATTTACTATTACTTTGTACAAATCTCTCTTCTACACTATATTAACATGGATATGTTTTACCGCTGGGGGTCAGGAGGAAATTTCGCACCCTTCTCGATGTAACGGTAGATGTTCTAAAGGATAAAACATATATTTCAGAGATTTTAAATTCGCATCAAAGGTGGAATGGTGGACGATATCTTCAAGTATAAGTGTTCGTTTTGTTCACAAAAATTACCATCTCGTCCTTTGGCTAAATTAACCGATTTTAAACATATGTAATTCAAACTTGTCTTAGAAGTTAAAATGCATATTTTGAACTTCTATCCCGAGTCTCAAGCTAATGTCTTGGAAATTAGACAATCTAAGAGCTATCTGACTTACACAAACGAGCTACTTGGATTTAGGAGTACGGACCTCGAACGTATATATCTAGTTTCGACAATTTAAAAAATATCAACATTAAACTTTTTAAACATGGGCCTATAGATGTTAATAAAATCAGGGAGTGAGAACATTTATCCTAATTTACTTTTAAAAACATGTGATACTTTAAGAAAGTATAATTTTAAACCTTTTCGATTTTTTTTCTTCTAAACGCTTCCGTTGAGCTGCTACAGATTAGGTTTTTTTAAACATAGTTTCTAAACTAGGTATAGCCAAAAACAATGATTTTTTAACTTCAGTCCCGATTTTGAAGATAATATGTTGACAATTTTCGAACATTGTGTCGCTAAATCGTTAGGTACGTGTTGGATTGAAACGAGATAGGTCAAACAGAAGACTTTCTTCAAGCGCCTTGCAGTTCATACTTACTGAGCATATTAATACTGTTGTGTGTAACGTGTAAAAAATCGTCATGATCAAATTCTGAAAATTGACGAAACTGGAACAGATTGAAATGCGATGGAGCGTTCAGTAAGCCTAAAATCGTTATGCCCATTGATGAGTCTGATGACTCTAGCTCGTCCAATTGTTGAAATACCAACTTTAGACCTGGTAAATAAGTTCAAAATATGCTTTTTAATGGCTATAGTAAGTTTTAATTCGATAAATTGAAAATTGGCGAAATTACAGTTACACGTATGGACGATGTGGTCATTTTTTGTGAACTAAATTCACATTCTTACTTCCAACAGCCCAGTTTTCATCAGTTTACAAGATATCGTCTTAAAACTCTACATACGAGTTAAAAACATTATTTTATTAATTTTTATACCGTGTTTAAAATATATATATTTAAAATCGGCCAAACTAGAGCAGCCAATTTTGACTATTTTTTTACACGATAAACTTATTTCAAGCTAATCTTGTAAATTGACAAAACCTGAGCTATTTGTGTTGTGAATGTGCATTTTGATAATCGATGGTTCTGACAGCATTAACTCCAGCCTGGTAAATGTAAAGTAATGCACAAAGTTTGTTAATCAAAAAGCATTGTATTCAGTTTAAAGGATAGCGTCGCAATAACTGTTGTGGTACAACCTGTGCTTTTTATCACTAAGTAAAT
>JAGFPH010000842.1:123229-178375 GCA_018207615.1 Philaenus spumarius
AAAAAATGAAACGCTCCTTTCCAAGTCGTAAAATCTCAGTAAAAACTTTTACAACTCATAAACCCTGACATCTTGTTCGGCATCAATGTGTATTTTATTTGGCAAATCTAGTTATACGCGTTATGCCCCAACTACCTCTTAACGAACTGAGCATAGCTTTTATGGCACGTCTTCACAGTATGGAGAATATTGCAGCGGAAGTGCCATCTAAATTCCTGCCTTTGTTTTTATTTTCCGCTGTAAAAGACAAATAAAACGTCAGTGTAAATAAGTTATTTATTTTTATGAATTTTTATATATTTATTTTTATATTTTTCGGTGTGAGTTTATTTCTACCCCCCAATGTTATTTAGACAATGATCTTTTTTATACCACCTTCCACTCGGGTGATTTGCTAAAGTAGGAAATTCGTACTTGAGTTAGGGGACTGGTCGCATATAAAACGGTGGTTACAAATTTCAATTTACACCATACGTCGATGCAATTCTAAAGCCTACTAATTGTACTATGACGAACTCTATACGTCTATTGGGGCTTTTAAAATGCTTAAATATTGTAGTAAAATGTTGCAAAATAATCTAAAAAAAAAAACAGTTGCATCTTGTCAGGTTTAAAGCGGGTCAACCACTGTTTGCTTTACTCCCGACCTCTTACCACAAAAGTCTGCGTCCTATAGCCTACGTTATGGTATTTAAGTAATACGTTAAATTAACACGACAAAATGCTCAACTTATACAAATTTGGCAAATAAAAACTTTTACCATATAGGCCTATAGATCACAAAAATAATTAAAAAAAATTTTTTTTAAAAGTTGCAAAAAGCATGCAATTTATACTTTTAAATATAGCATGTGTTTTTTATTTTGTAAATATAAATTAAAATTATTTCAAATCCAATTTGTTATTTTTGATAGATCAAAAGTTACATCAGTTTACAAATTTTAACATCAGTTCAAATTTTATACGCGTATAAATTAAATTGAATCTATTCAAAACTATAATAGTTCGTTTCCAACTAATTAAAAAGTTTTAAAGTTCTTATAGATGTTAAAATTTTCGATTACTATTATGACTAAAAAGTTTTCAGAAAACGTAACTGCCAAGAATGATGCCAAGTACAGTTTAATAACAACTGCCAAACCCAAGAGATTAAAGTTATAGATAACAATTAAGTGCGTTTTTTTTTTGTGGAAAATTTACGTGTACAATTGATTTAGTTATTGGCATTGTTTTAATTATTTATTTTAGTTATGCCTACATTATCTATGCGTTAAAAATTATTTTTACACTTAAAGGATTATTTTTGTTAAATTCTTCTTTTTTTTGTACTGAAAATGAGTTTAATTGTGGTGCTGAGTACTTTTGAGACCGTAAAGGAAGTTTATTGACAAATTGACACAAAATCTATATTATACTTCATAATGCCTTGTGAGATTTGAATCACAGAAAAATTACCTTATATCCATGCTACACTAGAAGTGTTACCCCAAAATCTGTACATTAACAGACATCATTGCATCCCCACTCTCTAGTAACAATATAAATACGTTGCCAATTATACGGAATTACGAGAGTCGTCTACTTCCAGTGGAGTAGTTGTTCTATGTTATGCTTGTACCAAACATTGAATAGTCCACTCAGTAGTGATGCTTAACATATCAGTAAAATTCGTACAAATTGAAAATCAGTCCGAATCTTTTTCAATAAAACACAGAAAGCCAAAACCAACCTACCCAGATACAAAATAAAATATATTATGTTAATCCAGATATGTTTTATTTATTTGCGTTTCTTTTGGCTTATTCTATAGTATTGATATGCACTTTCATTGAAATGCGTTGCGATCACTTTAAAAGAAGGCTTGAAAGTGATTACATTAAGAATATTGTGCTACCCAATTAAAAACATAATATTTCAGTTTGTGTTTTCGTATTCCTAAAATGAGTGTTATTAAAGGAAGCTGGGTATAGTACTCGAAATAACACTATCCTATAGGGTCGACTTTTTCCCGTCTTTGCTTGCACAGTCAGCATTAGCGTTAATATTTAAATACGGTTGAAAGGTTCACGATTCCTGTACAAGTTTACATCATTACCTACAGAAGGAAGTTGTTAGGACACGTTCCAACAGGAGAAGGGGGGGGATACTCAGGAGTGCCTTAGTGGACACGAATAGGGCCATTCCTTAGGGAGAGAAAGCCTTGTTGAAATTTATAGCCGTTCCCTCAGGATGTACCTAACAAAGAGGGGAACGTTCCTTGATACTTGTAAGGGTATTCCTTAGATGAATTCCTTAATGGTATTATAGTTCTTACAAGTATTTTGGATTCTTTAAAGGGTTTACAGTTACTTCGTATAGTTTCCTTGAATGTGATTATTTACCTAAAGGTTTTACAGCTACCTTGTAGTTAATATAGCTTCCTTGAATGTAGTTGTTTTGTAAAGGTATCCAGTTTCTTGGAGGTTATTCCTTTAAGTGTATTCGTATTTCCATAAAAGTAATGCAGTTTCCTTACAGTTATTCTTGTTTCCTTGAAGTTACTCCAGGTTACTTGAAGTTATTCCTTAAAAGTACTACAGTTTACTTAAAGTTAATCTTTAAAATTACTACAGTTTAAAGTTATTCGTTAAAGGTCTTAGTTACCTTATAGTTTTTCCAATTTCACCCAAGGTGGTTATTTTCTTAAAGGCTTTCTAGTGTCTTTACAGGTATGTTTGATTCATTGAAGATATTTCTCAATAGTATTCCAGTTTCCATAAAGCTTTTTCTTACAAATACTCAAGTTTCCTGTTGTATTCTGAATTACTAGGCTAATTATACTTTCCATAAAAGTATTCCAGTTTTCTAAAAAGTATTTATTTCTTTAAAGTATGATAATTTTCGTTAAGGTTTTCCGCCTTTCTCGAAGATTTCTTATACTTTATACTGTGTTCTCGATGTTCTCACTAAATGTATTAAAACTTCCATAAAGGTATTCCTAGTTTCTCGCCAGGTGTTCTAATTTCCTTGAAACTATTCCTTAATAGTTTTTCCTTTAAGATTTTCTTTAAAGTATTCCAGTTTTCTTAAATGAAATGTATTCGAGTTTCCTTCGAGGTATTTCTTAAAAGTAAGTTTTTAGTTTTCTTGAAGATATTCGAATAATTAATTCTAATTTCTATAAATGCATTTCAGTTCCCTGAAAAAACATCCCTTACAGGGATTCCAGTTTTTTTAAAGGTATACAAATTTTCTTATAAATATTCTAGTTTTCTTAAAGTTATTTCAATTCCCATAAACGTGTTCTTAAAAGTATTCCAGTTTTCTTAAAGGTATTCAAATTGTTTTATAAATATTCGAGTTAAAAGTATTTGAATTTCTGTAAATGTTTTCTTAAAAGTATTAGAATTTTCATAAAGATATCAAATTTTCTTAAACATATTCCAGCCTTTGTTAAAGTTATTTCAATTTTCGTAAACATATTCTTAAAAATGTTCCAGTTTTCTTAAAGGTATTCAAAGTTTCTTAAAAATATTCTAGTTTCTATAAGTTATTTCAATTTCCGAATAAGATTTTCTTAAAAGTATTCCAGTTTAGATTTAGATTTTAAAATATGTATTAGATTTTATAGAAAGATTTTATGATTTCCAAGAACTTCCGTTTGGGTAAAATGTTATGTTTCTCCGTATATTTTTAAAATCTAACTAAGAAGTGATTTGCTTTCGGTTTCTGTTTATAGTCAATGCTTTCATTTCATTTTCACTAGTTAAGGGTATGGAAATGATTGTTAAGAGGTGTTTATTTTGACAATTACAAAAACGTATAATACAGCTAGTTTTGAAGAAATACATGTATTCGTTGCTAGTCCTTATACAGTTATTACTGAAAAAAAACGTACGGACATTATTAATTCTTGCGTTACGACTTTGCCCGTAGTAAGGTTATATGTTCCGCTCTATCAAACCGTGACGACAGCCTGTGCCGTGTTATATTGCTATACTTGGAAATATATACAATTAAGTCTATAAGGAAGTAGCATTTTGTTTGCCTAATAGAATTATCCAATAAACTCGCTACTCTTGTAGAAATAAATTACCACTGTCGTATTAATCGAAATAAAATGCAATTAATTTTGCCTTAACACGTTCACTGCTACGCAAATTTCGTGTGTCCTATGCTAGGAGCTGACTTTCTATTTTTTATATGTATAGCCTAAATGAGTAGAAATTACTTATTTTTTATTTTTGAACCTTTCTACGTAGTAATCACTAATATTTTAAAGCGGACGCACATGTGCGTCCATATCATATAGGCCTAAAATTGGCGTTCATTGTGTACTGAAAATACTCCCAATACGTAGATAGGCGTGCGAAGCACGCAATGCATTGTGTATTGAAAATTCTCCCAATACGGGGATTGGCGTGCGAAGCACGCAATGCATTGTGTATTGAAAATACTTCCAATACGGGGATTGGCGTGCGATGCACGCAATGCTTTGTGTATTGAAAATACTTCCAATACGGGGGTTGGCGTGCGAAGAACGCAATGCATTGTGTATTGAACACTCTCCCAATACGGGATTGGCGTGCGAAGCACGCAATGTTTTGTGTATTGAACATTCTCCCAATACGGGGATTGGCGTGCGAAGCACGCAATGCTTTGTGTATTGAAAATACTCCCAATACGTGGGTTGGCGTGCGAAGTACGCAATGCATTGTTTATTGAAAATTCTCCCAATACGGGGATTGGCGTGCGAAGCACGCAGTGCTTTGTGTATTGAAAATTCTCCCAATACGGGGATTGGCGTGCGAAGCACAAAGTGCTTTGTGTATTGAAAATTCTCCCAATACAGGGATTGGCGTGCGAAGCACGCAATGCTTTGTTAATTGAAAATACTTCCAACATGGGGGTTGGCGTGCGATGCATTGCGTATTGAAAATACGCCCAATACGGGGGTTGGCGTGCAATGCACTGTGCATCGGCCGCTTCTCATAGTGTTCATTGTCAAGCTCACATGTGCGTCTTTAGCAGTGAACGTGTTTATAGAGAAAATTAAATAGGTTACACAAATTTACCCTTGACGTTTTTTATAAAAAAAATACTGTTTTTTTAGGTATTTTCATTTAAAATATTTAAACGACTGGCATTATGAAACAGATTATTGGGACAAGTTGATTATTTTTTCACACTAGGTCTTTTTATATTGATGAGTAAAATTTAAACTCAATCCGTTCTACACATATAAATTACTTAATAAAGAAAAATGGCGGATAGCTGGTAATAGAAGTTTTCAAGACAAGAGTGTATGCAATATTTTTGAAGAGTAAACTTCTATAGGCCCACCTCGGCGCTATGTTTGCTGGCGGGTGAATCGGATTTTACCGTAACACATTTTCTGACACGCTCTATTCCCACTGTTTGAAAAAAGTTTTGGTCTTGCCGAGATTCGATCCAGTAGAGTCCATCACCATATACTAGCGCCTTAGCCGGTTAGGCCACGAACACATTGCTAGTTTAGTATATTTGAGTTGGGTATATAAGTGTAATAGATTGTCCTACGTCATAGGCATAACCCGTTAATGTTAACACAACGTATAGTTTAATTGGTAATACCTCTGAAATGGACATTGTGCTTCCTCATTTCGTAAGTTGTGTTAAAAAGTTTACACTTCTCCTGTGTGGTCTTAAGTACACAATTTACATTTTTTTTCTTTATTTCGACCCTTATGACCACCCCCTGAAATAGCTCCGCCTATTACAGAATCACCTTTTTTACAAATTATTTAGTCTAACACGGTAGAAGTTTAAACGTCTTTGCCGATATTATAATAGTACATTATATTATATAACAGTATTTGTGTATACCATTATTTATACTATATAAATAAAAAACAGAACACAGTTTCTCATAAAAAACGTTTAATAATTCAAACGCGTATCGACGACCAGGTCATCATCATCAGTGATGGTTACAAACTTATAACTTCTGGTATTTATAACTTACATTATTTATAACAAGCTCGTACCTGGGGCTTCGCTCGCACATATGATTAAATAAATAAAAGACTATCGGGTAAATATTGTTTCTTACCATTACGTGCAATAAAAATAACACAATTTTAGATCCGCGTTCTATGGCCCAAAAACGCACAGTGAGTTTCGCTCAAATCGATCTATGTACCCCTTTTAGGCCTATGTATCGTATACGTATTATATTTAGGCCTTTTATTATGGCATAAACGCTAAAGATCCCGTTTTCTGCCAGTTTGTTACCCATAACTCCCGAACAAACATACAAATTACAAATCAGGTTTTGAGGGGTATTTAATATCGATGAGTACAGTTCACATTATTGCATACCTTTTTGATGTATATTTAACGGTTAAACCGGCGTATTCTGTAAATTAAAACACAGACGATCTTGCCAAAGTGTTAAGCTTTTGATCCAAATCAGTTGTTTTATTTATAATGTTCGCGTGTCACTTCAGCTCGCAAAACCCCTAATTTTGCCCATAATCTTTACATTAAAAAAAATTTAAATAGGAACCCTAAATATTTCTGGGATAAAAAGTAGCTTAGACTAATCTATGAAAAGTCCCCTAAATGCAAATGAAGGTTTCTTCAAAATTGGTTCAGCCATTCCGGAGATTATCCCGGACAAAAAAACAGTCTGTAAACAGACAGAAAGAAAGACAACAAATTAAAAAAAAATGCTTGTTTAGGTTTTGGTAGAATGTGACTAACCATATGAGCTTAGAAAAAGGTATTTATTTTGACGTCACAGGCAGGCAGTCCAATTGTATTTATATGTATAGATAAATGAATATTCATCATTCGATAATTTCTCACCATTTTCAACTATCGTAAGAGAACATAATATTTGACTGTCTCATAACTTCTGTAAGTTCGTACAATTTTAATTCAGGCTATAAGTAGATCCAGTAATTCTACGTTTTATTTGCGTAAATATTACAGTTATTCTGATGGGTGGTAGTTGACGTAAGCCACCAAGTAAGATAATACAGTAGTTATCTAAACCTCGGACATGAGGTGACGCTTGATTTCCATTTACCGCGTTCAAAATTTGTCTGTACTCGGTGCGCCTAAAGAAGTTTTAAACTTAAAAAAACAAAATGGCGGATAGCCGGTAATAGAAATTTTCCGACCATATTTTAATAGGAAGTTTTTTTCTTTATTTTGATCCATGAGATCACTCACTGAATGATCCTCTCTCGTTACGCAATCACCTTGTATATTGTTTTCAGAAATTAATAATTGCTTAAAAAAAAAACTTGAAGATAGGCCTATGTTTATTTTTCTCAGGAGGGACGAGTACGGCGGATCTAAACAAATACAGTTCAGCTCCTATGACGCATTATTAAAAAAAAAATATTTATATAGGCCATGACCACCACCTGACCCAAATTTGATTTACTGTACAATAATTGCCAGCTTGTTAGGCGTAACCAAGTACACAGGTAATTGCTAAATACCAATACCAATATAGCTTGGAAGCCGCAACGAACCAAGTAGATTGCTTTAATATAATATAAGGGAATTATAGTAGAGAAAGAGATATTGTAAATTCAATTAAGAAAACCAACGCCTGATTACCGGACCCTGTGAACCATATCGCCTGACTGCCTGACCTACTGACTCAAGGCTTGTTTAGACCCAACGTGTAATTATTTGCCCAGTTATCGCTCTACACCGTTTAGTTGGGTAGGACATTATTGTTTAGAAATATTATTTTTGTCAATTGCGCCTTTCACAGCCCCGAATGCCCCCCCCCACCTTTTGTTATTTTATTTTACGTGAAAATGATTTATAGTAAACCCAAATTGAAATCATTGTTTAGCATACCTACATACCTCAGAAAGTTGACCAGCACATTGAGTTTTTGCTACCTTTAAATATTTATTAAAAAAAAAGTATTATATAGTTTTTACCGATTTCAAACGTATCCGTTAAAAGGTTGAGGCTCTTCTTCACCCTGGGGAAAACTTATAATCGAATACAGTACATCGAATAAATAAATCGAATAAAATTTTATATAATCGAATAAATTTTATAAAATGTATATTTTTAAAAATTATCGCTTTACTTACACTATAAAATATATACTTTTGTGCAGAATTTCACGTTTCTACTTATGTAGGAAGCGCCTTATAATATTGATTATGAATCAGTCGGTAACAAAAACGTCTTTGAAATTCTCCCATTTTGAAAATGCTTAATATAGAGGGCTCAATTCTGAACTGTCTTAAGCTCCTTAAACTTAATCTATGTTTCAAATTTTAAGAGATATGAGGGTTAGAAAAACTGGATGAATTGGTTCAAGTAAAGATACTGCGGTGCGCTCAAACTAGTTAGTTTAAAAAAAAAATAGATATTTGCCTTATTAGGTACTATTTCAGGTTTTATTTCAATTCGAAAACTGTTCTGGAGGTAAAGCAGGTTTAAAAAATCGAATATCGGATAATAATTTATGCATTTCTAGACATAAGTTAGTAGGAACGTTTTTCTTACTTTTAATGTGAGAAACCACCTCTTCTGAAAACACAATTTTGCTACACTCTGTGTTTATGTAAAATTATCATCTGTAAGTTATAATATAGATTGCAGATTGCCAACTCACTCCACCGATTTGTCAAATGTTTTATCCGTCATTTAGAGAATTATATCGTTAATCCGACCGCTTTGATGCTTGTTTGACACGCACGTGGACAAATTTTATCATCTCGGAAATGTTCAGTTCGAAACGATCTATAACGGTTTCAGTTCACACATGTGCACCGCCTTACTGCCCATAAGACTATAAAAAACCTAACTTACTGTCAATAAAGTAAGAAGAATATTCCGAGCCGGTCGAATCACACTGCATGCTTGTTTCACAAACAAATCATTCCTTTCCCTTTGTTCCGCCCCCCTGCTTCTATTTGTGTCGTGGATGTCTTAGCGACTGTCTGTCCAGCTGCACGCAACTTTGTAAATAAATGAAGAGCCTCGACCCCGACTGTGTTTTTGTCAGTTGTCGGACAATGGACGTGTAATTTCACGGTGTTCCTCTCGCCTCGGTCAAAACACGTCAAAGTATATAATAGGGCTTCGAGCAGTGTTCACGGGCGCGCCGGGGCGTCTCTGACTTGAAAACTTTGGCAAGCAAGTAAAACACGATTACAATGGTTGATTGGGCTTTTATAAGTAAGTTAAATGATTTGGTTCGCAGTTTGTCTGGTTGTCGATTTTTGTATGTATCACTTAGTGTGTCAATGTGTCAGTCGCAGTATATTATCTCAGGAACGGGTAAAGTTATTGCGATAAAATTTGGCGTACAAAGTTTAAATTACATTATCTCGCTTGTTAGCCAATAATCAGAATGAAAAATTATTTTAGTACTCTTTTTGAGGAGCAAAAGTTTGTAAATACATACTTGATGGTTCTGTCGAGCGGAATATTGTTTTATTAAAGAGCTGTATTTGTGAATATGTGTAGGTTTCAAGATTTTCTCAAAATCCCATCGTCTTCATTTTATAAACTTTAGCTGTAATATTTACGAAAAAGGAGAGATTGTAAAGGGCTTTATCGACATTTTTGTAAACATAGAGGTCGTATGAGATTTCATCGATATTTTCGAAAACAAAGAGGTTGTATGGGATTTTATCAACATTTTTTGTAAAGATGGAGGTTGTATGAGATTATATCGACATTTTTGTAAACATAGAGGTTGTATGAGATTTTATCGACATTTTTGTAAACATAACTTGTTTTTGGGATTTTATCGACATTTTTATAAACGTAGAAGTTGTATGAGATTTTATCGATATTTTCGAAAACAAAGAGGTTGTATGGGATTTTATCGAAATTTTTTGTACACATAGAGGTTGTATGGAGTTTTATCGACGTTTTCAAAAACAGGAGTTACGTGGGGTATATCAAAGTTTTCGGAACTAGACAGGTTATATTTGGTTTATCGACATTTTTGTGAACATATAGGTTACATCGATATTTTCGAAAACAAAGCGGTTTTATGGGATTTTATCAAAATTTTTTGTAAACAGAGAGGTTGTATGAGATTGTATCGACATTTTTGTAAATATAGAGGTTTTTTGGGATTTTATCGACATTTATGTAAACGTAGAAGTTGTATGAGATTTTATCGATATTTTCGAAAACAAAGAGGTTGTATGGGATTTTATCGACATTTTTTGTAAACATAGAGGTTGTATGGAGTTTTATCGACATTTTCAAAAACAGGAGTTATGTGGGGTGTATCAAAATTTTGGGAACTAGACAGGTTATATGGGGTTTATCGACATTTTTTGTGAACATATAGGTTACCATCGATATTTTCGAAAACAGAGAGGATGTTTGGAGTTTTATCAACATGTTCAAAAATAGTTGTATGAGTTTTATCAACATTTTCGGAACTAGAAAGGTTATATGGGGTGTTGTCTACATTTTCAGAAATAGGTTATTATGAATATCAAAAATTCTCAAATTCTTAAATAAAATATTTTAAACAAAAACGCTGATTTTCAAAATGGCTAAATGTACGTTGACTTAATTTGCTTATTCGAATTTTGGTTTTGTTCTTATCATATTTGATTTCTGTTATAGTTGTTTTTCGGTTTTTGGTGCCAGCTTAGTGTTTAAATGCATTAGTTAGTGCAAAAATAACTAAAATGACTGAACTTTAACCTGTATTTTGGCTGCTTTATTTCTATTTAAAATTTATATAATTTTTGATTCCTCGTTTTTTTTCGATTTAAAACTCAGTAAAGTATCTATTTTCAGAACATTTTAGTCACGCTTTCCTACACAATTACCGTGAAACATTGCGTGGGATAAAATTGTGTGAAGGAAGGGTCTTGGCGTTCATGGAAGTCTGTTATTAATGCAACGGAGTAACTTTACACACGAGAATGTTATTAGTTTAGAAGAAGTAATCAGGGGAATCTTGTTCTGGTAAAATAACCTTAAGGCGCGTAGAAGTCTGAATAAAGGGGTAATGAAAGGCTAATTTGCCACACATAGGGGTTGAGTAAATTAACACAACCCTTCAAACCGAGGGATGAGATTAAACGGTCGGAATAGAGGGTGGGACAACAATACTTGAGCAAGAACGTGGACGCATTGTGTGACTTACATCATATAATGAGGGAGTTTGTAAACGGGTACTGAAGATATTGAATTTACATACTGTGGAAAATACAAAACTAAATGGGAAAATAAGGGCTTGATGGGGCGTTGTCCATCTTAAGGGTAGTTAATGAAACTTTCACATCACACTTTTTTAAGGGTACCGTCCTAAGCAAAAACGGTACCCTTGTAGGATCACTCAAATCAGCTGTTTTACTTGTTATAGGGTTCGGATAAACCCCTGGAGTCCCCTCGATATTTTATTTTCTAAAAATCATAAATTTTGCTAAACCTTTCTTAGTGAGCTTCTATGACCCTATAAGTCTATATCTTCAGTATCTAGTTTTTGTTCTACGTTAATTCTATGAACGTTTACGAAGCCTGATATATATATAGATATCTAAAACGTTTTTGTGGTTATGTATTGTAAATTTAATTTTCAAGATATTCCAGAAAATGTTGATCCAAATACTTTTCTTTATTATAAAAGTATTGCAGGTATTTTTTTAAAAGGGTGCTATACAGGTATTTTTAATGTGCCACCATTGGCATCTTATAAACTATGAATCTGACAGCCAATTTTAAATGGGGAATATTTCCTTGTTTTTTGAGAAATTAAAAAATATTTAGTTAAAATATTTGTAAATGGCCGCCATTTTCCAATATGGCGGCAAACTTTCGAATTTCTTATAGAACGCCCTTCATTTTATGATGATTTCGGATTTTACAAGTAATTTAAGACTTTTTTTGTTCTTGGAGTTGTTTTTTTTTTTAACGATTAACCGTTTAAAAGTTAGAGGGTTATACAGTTTTAAAAACACCTTAACTGACCTGAAAATATTTTTGTATGGAAACGTTTTGAACCAATGAAAACGATCTTGACACTAACAAAACATTGTTTAGGTAAGCAAATAACTTTTTAAAAATAAATTACTGTTTTTGTTAGTTTTTTAAACCATAATACAGAGAATTATCCGGTACCAACTTCATTTTTCATGCGTTACAAATTAATAGTTTTGTCACAAATGTATTATGGTTTTAAAAATTTAAAAACCGTATTTGTTGATTTAAAAGAGTTATTTGTTTATCTAAACAACGTTTTGTTAGTGTTAACAGCGTTTATTGGTTCAAAACGTTTCCATTCAAAAATATCTTCGCCTCAATTAGGGTGTTTCAAAACTGTATACTAACTTTTAAACGGTTAGTCGTATCAAGAAACATCAAAAACAAAAAAGTCTTCAAATAACTTGTAAAATCCAAAATCGTGATAAAACATATGGCGTTCCGTAAGAAAATCGAAATTTGACCTCCATATTGGAAAATGGCGCCCGTTTAGTTTAACTAGGCCTACATATGTTTTTATTTCTTATAAAGCAAGGAAGGTTGTGCCCATTTAAAGTTTGCTGTCAGATTTACAGTTTACAAAATTCCAATGGTGGCCTATTTAAAAAAAGAAACCAAGCTTTTATGAAGAAAGTGATAGGAAATGTATTACATGGAACGCTAATAAAGTGTTTGGAAACCATTGCTGGTCCTCATTACTGATGTATAATTTATTCTCACTTTGGTTGGTATTGGTTAAATTGTTAGTTCGGGCCCAATGAGATTTTAATTTTTAAGAGAGTACACTAACATCATAAAAATGAGCTGTCAACCTTGAGAAGGCTGGCCTCATGCTATTGCGTTAGTTAAACGCTGGAGCACGGCTAGAATATTGGTTATAAACAATTATGTTTTTACTAATGACGGTTTATTTTCACCAAAAACTCCAATGTATAGTCAAACGATAGCAAAATCGTCCTGAAGTTTTCCTGTTTTTAAGTAATTTAACTGAAATTTTATGATTTTAATTTGTTAATAAGATAAAATGTACAATGTGATTTGTAATGTAATTGTAGTTTTAATTTTAATTTACCATACCTATCATTCACAAACAACTTCCCGCATTTATACAACAACTAGCTGGCTCGATCCGGTTTTGCACGGATAGACAAATCAAAGTTAAATGTATACTAACAAAACATATATTATATGAATAAATATATTACACTATGTATTTCTTATGGTTTTTTTTTAGTAACTTTGACCCCTAAAATTTCGAATATTTTGAAAACCTTTTTCTTAGTGATCACCTATGGCCCTAGAGGAAGCTACATACCAAATTCAATTCCAATCCGTTCAGTAGTTTTAGAGAAGTCGTGATTTAGTAACTTTTAACCCCTCCCCCAAACCCCCTTAAAATTTCGAATTTTTTAAAAATCTTTCTTAGCGAGCACCTATGGCCCTAGAGGAAGCTACATACCAAATTGCATTCCAATCCATTTGGTAGGTTTGAAGAAATCGTGATTTAGTAACTTTGACCCCCCAAACCTCCCTTAAGATTTCGATTTTTTTTAAACCTTTCTTAGTGAGCACCTATGGTCTTAGAGGAAGCTACATACCAAATTTCGTTCCAATCAGTTCAGTAGTTCCAATCCGTGATCAGTGAGTCAGTGGGCTTTTGTATATATAGATGTATTTTTAAAATTCGATGAAATTGTCTTAATACTGTAGTTTAGCTATATGGAAATGTTTCGTCATAGTGTCACACTCCCTTAAAAATATTATTATACATTAATTATTAATTACAAGAGTTATATTCGTGGCAGGCCGCCGAATTACAAATAAAAGTCGGCCGTAAATAATAAAAAGTCGTAACAGAATTCTCACGGGGACAAACACAAAAAAACTGGAAATATACGTTACGTCGACGGAGAGAGGTCTTTGGGGAATATCCAAACCCGCTGCTTCCGTTGTGTGCTGCCTGGATTAATCTACAATATTACAGTGGCACGGGCAACACAGGCTTGTATTCAATTTTTCATAGCTTTGCCGCAAAGTATATAAGCCAGTCATATCGTTCTTGAATGTCTGCATTCTGAAATAAGCCTGCTTTTGTTTCTACCTATAAGAGGGAATTTTTGTTTCTATTCACCAACTACATAACTGCAAAACTCTTCCGTAATTTAAAGTTATTTTATGTTTTTGATCTACTGTACTTAATTTTAAATATGTTTATTTACCATCAAATAACAGAAAATCAAATTCCAGCATACAGTTTAAAATTTGTATCTGTTATGTTTACTCCGTTTAATGTCGGAAGAGCGCTCTGGCTACCTGTGTCGACCGACAGCAATTAACGCCATCAGTAGCTACCTATACTTGTGAAATGTTTTTTTTTTAAATTAGCCCAAATGTAGTATTCATTTTATTTTATTTTTTAAATTACACAAAATATAACGAAAACATATGCCAAATACGACCTAGTTTCGACATATATTTCAAAATTATTAGAATGAGTGCAATGTTTTGGTGGATTGAAAAAGTAAGTTCACACATATATGTATTGTATTCACAATTATATGGAATGTGTCCACAAGTATTTGGATTGTAACCACAAATATATGGATTGTTTCCACAAGTATTTCGATTTTAACCACAAATATATGGATTGTGTTCACAAGTATTTGGATTGTAACCACAAATATATGGGAATGAGTGCAATTTTTTGGTGGATTGAAAAAGTAAGTTCACACAGTCATATATGTATTGCATTCACAATTATATGGATTGTGTCCACAAGTATTTGGATTGTAACCACAAATGTATGGATTGTGTCCACAAGTATTTTAATTGTAACCACAAATATATGGATTGTGTCCACAAGTATTTGGATTGTAACCACAAATATATGGATTGTGTTCACAAGTATTTGGTTTGTAACCACAAATATATGGATTGTGTGTCACAAGTATATGGATTGTTTCCACAAGTATTTGGATTTTAACCACACATATATGGATTGTGTCCACAATTATATGGATTGTGTTCACAAGTATATAAATTGTGTTCACAAGTATACGGATTGTGTCCACAAGTATATGGATTGTAACCTCAAATATATGGATTGTGTGTCACAAGTATATTGATTGTAACCACAAGTAATGGAATGTGTTCACAAGTATATGGATTGTGTTCACAAGTATATGGATTGTGTTTACAAATATATGGATTGTGTGTCACAAGTATTTGGATTGTGTTCACAAGTATGGTCGACTCAGGCATAGTGATATGGGTAAGACGAGTCTTTTCAATGAGTTGCACCGAAATTGCGCCTCGAAAACTAGGTAGCTACAGAAATTGCCTCTCGAGCCCAAATGCCACCACAGTAATTTTATTTCAATACTGTTACTAATTTTGGTGCTTTGAAACAGAATTGCAACTCTTAAAAACAATTCCATGTATTTTCTTACAGTACCTAGTCCAGTGCGCCCATACTTACATATCTATGTAATAGATATTGCGCTAGTTATTATATGAAATATAGAATAAAATAATGATAGCACTAATTAATTTGGCAATTAATTTCATTGACGGCACTAAAATCCATCATTCGAACCCGCCAACCTAGGAGTGCAATCAATACTTTTGAAATTACATTTTTACATTTAGCAATATGTAGCAGCGGATTTTACTGGCGGTCGGTCTACTCAGGTAGCCGAATAGGAAAATCATTGAAAATTGTTTCATATCATTTAACCCCTCGATGTCGCGAAAACTGAGGAGTTTTTCTTTGCTCCAACTTGCTGTAACACAATCTGTTTTAGCGTTTTTTTTTCATGTGGAAATCTCCTGCAGTGTCTGAAAACTGAAAAGTAGCATAAACTTTTCCCACTCATGTTCCTTCTGTTAAAGAATATTTTAAGCCTATTTTAAAGTTACCAAATGGGGTGGTTCTAAAATTTCAGGTTTAAAAAAAATGTTATTTACAATATTCTTTATTATATATAATCAACTTGAATTTTAGGATTGAATGGACTGTTGAATTGTGGTGAGAGTTCAGTTAAATGGGCTCAGGGAATTTAAACACTAAAAAGTGTACATTTACTTTGACAAGCATTATTTATGGCACCAAGTCACAATATAATAAATTACCTTAAAAGGTCCGTTTTGTGACTTCAACTTTAGCCTGTGAATAGTTTCGAAGTCGCATCTTCATCATCAGAACTTCCTTAGTTGAATGAAAAAATAAAAACTAAGGAAGTTCTGATGTTGAAGTTGCGACTTCGAAACTAGTCACAGACCAAAATTGAAGTCACAAGACGGACCTTTTAAGGTAATTTATTATATTAGTGTACATTTACTGTTTACTATCAATATTTAGCACTATAGTCTGAGAAAATTTTTCTTTTTAATTTTCATTTTATGAACTATAAAAAACTAAAGATAAAATTAACTTACACCCAGCACTAGCACTTAGCAAACAATGCTTATTCAAAATTAAATCCATTTGAACTGGGATAATAATATAGTTAAATACATCTGTTTTCTTTGTCTTTTGTGGATGGTGATGTACAGAGTATGACTGTAGAGAAGGAGGAAGGAATGTTTGCAACAGACTTTATCTTACTAAAGTGTAATGCGAATGTTATAGTAAAATAATTTCAAAATATTCCGTTAGGTGGTCAGGGAAGTAGAGAAAAAAATCAGGAAAAGTAAGGCATGAAATACCAACATTCTGTTAGAACTGTTTAAGCAAAAACAAAATTCTGCCAATATTCCAGCAAACATAATTACAAATATTTTACTATAAAGTTTGGCAACCAAAGCTTGGTTTTCCGAAAAATAAATAATTTTGATCCTGTTGTGGGAGTACGTCTTGAATTTTTTTTATTAATTTAAGAATATACCAAAACAAGTTTTGTCAAATTTAATGTTTTGTGATAATTATTTTCAAGATTCCCATTAAAAACCCCATTACGCCCCTTTTATTTCCTAAAGTACTTACTGTACAGCTGAAAAAAATGTAAACCAGTTGCTTTGGGCTAGTTTTGGGGGACCAGGTGAAAAAACTTTGATGAGACAATCAAGGTCCCCACAAAAGGTACAGGGTAGAACCAACTAAGAACGACAACAAAAGGGTAACAATAATCCTAAGTTTTACGGTCAAGGAGTATCTCTCAAGCATTCACTCCGAATTAAAGCCGGGCCACACCGGGCATCCATCGATCCGATGGACGGACGTCTAGCCTTGGACGTCCACGGAGTGCTACCTTCATACCAAAAACGTCCATCCGAGGTGTATGTGGAAGGTTTTCTTTCTCTTCCACTCCAGTTCCCTGCAATTTTCCAAGGCAGCAGTTAGGCTACAATGTCATATGTGCCTTGGTGCGAAAGTGATTTTTCTAAAAGCTTTCCGTAGTTTAATTACATCTCAAGTAGTGACGATGATAAAATAGTTCTACTGTATTCTGTAAATAGAAGATCTCATTGGATGCACCCAATTAACAAGAGAAGGAGTTCTTTTTGAGAGGTCCATCATTTGATGTCAGATTTAGAAGTTGATGACAAGAAGTTCACTGACAGCCAGTGTTGCCAATCATAATTGAACATATTACCCTCCACTTGTCATGAAATTACCCTATATTACCCTCCACTAGCAAATAAGAACTTAACATACGTTTATTTAAAAATTGTACTTACGTTTAAGTAACTATCCTGGCAGAAGGCTTTGTTAGTAGCTCCTTTCCCAAAAACTTGATTTTTATTTACAACTATTCCATTTATATTTACAATATATACACTACATGAAATTAAATTTTCTCTACTTCCAAATATTAGTTTTGAGCATTTCCTTAGTAGGCTCAAAACTAACACAACCTTCACTATCCTTTACTCCTTCTCTTGTAGCAATTAGTGCTACGACAGTCTCTGTTTTTAGGTTATTTCTGTGAGTAGTCTTGCAAAGTTTCAGCTCACTAAAAATCCTCTCCACACAAGCATTTGAAAATGGTAATACAAATAAAAGTCTAATAAGTTTTTGTAAATTTGGAAATAGAGGTAGACCAGTTGTAGTTTTCAGTTGAAATACTTTTTCCCAATATTCATAGGCAGGTTTACAGGGATTCAAATTCAAATCATTATGGTTCAACAAAGAATGAGATTTGTTCTCTGAATCTAATTTCTGGATGTCCAAAAACTCCTTTAAGATAGGAAACCTATTTACAAGAGGAGCAAGACTTCTGAATTTGAACTTCTGGTCTATGGTTGGGTGAACAATAGAGATATATTCAAAGATAGGGTCAGAAAAATCAAATCTTTGTTTTATTTGACCTACCAATTCAATATAAAAATGCAGGCAAGTCTTAAAAAATTGGTCAATAGACTGAGTATTTACATCTGGTTTTGTTCGGAGATTATTTATGGTCTCTGTAGTGGAAACTCCAAGATATATTTCATGAAGCTTTAAAAAATATCTGGGATTGGAGTGCTCTATTTTGAAAATGTCAGTACTTTTCACATAAGACATATCCAAGTAGTTGTAACAGATATGCTCTAAAATTTTTACAACTTCTGGTTGAAGCATGTGAAGGAGAGGTTGTTCACTTTGGAATAAACAGTTAAATTCATTTAAAACATTCAAAATGTATGACATAAACTCTAAATATGCCAATGTAAAGGAATTTGTCATTGTTTGAAGCATCATATCTAGAGTAGTTGAGGGATCATCTTGAGATGCAGTGGTAAGATAAGCTTTCAATACCTGGTACTGCTCTATTACTCGTCTGACACATTGTTCCACAGAAAGCCAGCGTGTTGCTCCAGGAGTTAAAATTTTATGCATTTCAACATTAAAAAACTCTTGAAACCCTTTCAAAGCCTCCTGCCTGGAGAAACTTCTACTAAAGTGCGATCCTAAATTTCGAAGTAAATCTTCGACACTTCTTGGTAGTTTTAAACAGGCTTTTGAAGCAGCCAAATGAATGCTATGGCAAGAACACTTTACAGATAAGACATTAGGGTGATTTTCTCTTAAATGGCTAAAAACTGAATTGTATTTTCCTACCACCACATTGCAAGTATCAGAACTAAACCCTACAAGATTTTCAAGTGGAATGCCTTTATTTTGAATGTTCTCAATCATAGACCTGTATAGTACATCAGCTGTGCTTGATTTAAGTTCATACTATCAAAAAACTTCGATTGTACAGAGTTTAATTCCAAATCAAAAAATAACAGATAAAGCACATTGCTTTGTTAATGATATATCTGTTGTTTCATCCATAACTATAGAAAAAAAAGTTCCTGGTACTCTCAGTTTTTTATATAATTGCTCTAAAAAGTTAGAAGCTAGAGAACGTTTTAATATTGATGTTGTTTTAGTTCTTTTAGAAGTTAGTTTGTCTGCAATTTTAGAGTCAGGGAAAATATTTTTTAAAAGAGGAACTAGTACATCCATGAGGCTAAATGGTAAATTGTTCGATGCTATTAAGGCAGCCAATTTAATCTCTGCTCGTTTAGTATCTAAGTCAGTGGAAGATTGAGAGAGAATCTCGGAAATGTTTTTATTATTTGCTAATTCTGTAATTAAATTTTTATGTCTAGCAGATTGGGAATGACGTAAAATTTCACTTTTGTGAGCAGTTAAATTTAGATCACATATTTTACAATGAGCTAACTCATTCAATCCTCTTGTTTTGGAACTTTTTGTTAACCACAAGCTAAATTCAGGCACTTTAAGCCATGTAGAACTAAACTTATTCACTTTTGGGCTCTTTCTTGTTATTTTAAACGTTTTTGAATCAGATTTCAGATTAGTCCTATCAGTACTTCTATTGAAATCTGTAGAACTCGATGTATTGTCAGATTCATGTTCTTCCTGTTCAACTAATTCCATACCGTCTTCATCAATTAAAGTTACCGGTAATTCTAAATTACGATTTGAGCTTGGGCCTGCTTCCAGACTGATTAATTTAGGTTCAGCAGTTTTTTCATAAGGAGCTTCAGAATTATTAAGGAATTTATTAGGCCTACTGTCTAAATTTGGTTTTACCTTTACTAGAAACTTATCCATTTTGAACTTTTGTTAACATAGGCCTAGTATAATGATAATGTGAGGTATAGCTAACTTAGTTTATATTTCAACTAATTCATGCTAAGCCTATTTAGACAACCTATCAAAAACAGGCACTACAAAATTGTAAAATATAGATTCCTGTAGTATAATATAATAATTATAATAATGCCAAAATAAAAAAATGTTTAACACAAAACAAACACAAATTTAGTATTCAATTATGACTGACAACACTCATAAATACTAGTTGTTAGAAAAATCTCACTTCACCACACCACAGTACAGTAACAACGAAAGTTCGAAATTCGAAACACTTCACCAAAAGGAATACAGTACTACGCACTTAACACTGGTAACGAAGCGACAGTAACAGCAAGCAATACTTTACTTAACGAATGGAAACGTGTAACGTGTAAGTAGAAAAACAAAGACCGGAACTGGAAAAAGGACAGGAAAGCCTATTGAATCTATTGAATATTGAAGACCACTGAATAAGTGAAAACCTTATTGTCTATTCGTCTAATGTTGATATCAACCTGTGTAAACCACAGATGAAATTCCAAAAATAGTTAGCCAAATATATGTTCGCCAAAATTATGTTTAATAAACTGCTAACAAAGTTATTTCACCGAATTACCCACTATTACCCTACTTTTTCGCATTACCCGCTTGATTACCCTCCAAGGTTCAAAGGTCGGTCACGTGCCTTTCGGATTCGATGTCGCCTGCTGCCGAGTGGAGGGGCGCGCATGTGTAGAACGAAACGTTCACTCGGATGTTTTTAAAAATCGCCCTGCCAGCGATTCCGAAACATCCATCCAATGGACGTTTGTTCCGTCCAGCGGATGGATGGACGTCGGTGTGTGTTGCCCCATTGAGAAAGTAGGCAAGCGATCTTTTTCGGACGCCCAACCAATCCGCCCACTGGATGGATGGATGCCCGGTGTGGCCCGGTCTTAAATCTCTCTACTGCCATTCACAACAACATTCCTGTCATTCACTCAAAACTCAGGCTCTACTGCGCATGCGTCAGGATCCAGCTCACCGCTATCCCCCACCACCTTACACCGACCCAAGTGCCTCTATCTGAGTGTAGAATAATCTGTTTACGTTTACTTCCCGCGAGTGTAGATGAACAAGGGGCGGAGTCCTCTTGCTGATCAAAATAAATATATATTTTGTGGACGGTTGACACTTTGACAGTAAGGAATCATGTCAACTTGGCACTTCTCCGTTTCAATATACAAAACACGCGTTTTCTAGAAATGCATATTTCAAGACAGTTCCGCCACGTATACTTTGAAACGCAAACATATAATCTAAACTTAAAGTAGGTACATTTCTCACTCCCCTCGAATGAATATTTTATGCCGTAAACAAAGTTCAAGGAGAATATGTGTTTTGCGGAAACTACTTCTATAGAAGTCATTGAACAAAGTTAAACTTAGCCTATTCCGCACGTAATACATAAATTACTTGTAAGCCTAAACAAGGAAACGTTTTGAACGTGATAACAAAGCTAACTGCATGAACTTTCTGCCGACCCGACTTCCTTACAATTAAACGCACCTGTTCTAACACCACCCCACTCCGCCATGCAACCCTACATACTGTAGGCTATTCATCAACACCCTTAAAATTCAGCCTCGTTCAACTTTCAACTGCAAATTAAGTTGTATTTATGGGACGAGAGAGAAAAAACTAAAAATTAATTAATACACGCTTTCTTTTGGTGTTTATTTATTGGTAAGACTTAACACTATTGGTAAAGTAAATAATGATAACATAAAATATTTACAATTGCCTTCAAAGCTCTGTGACACATCCTTATTTAATACACTCTCTGACGGGCTCGCGCGTCCCGTTTATAGAAATAATATGAATAACAACTTATCAATCAGCGATATTATATTAGACTCGAGCTCCCTTCGCTCAGCAAAGCAAATTCCGATTATTGTATGCTCTGAAATATTCACGGAAGTGACGAATGATTAAGATAGAGGCACTTTAATTCATTGTTTTATCTCCTTTATTTGGGTGCAGTTAGATAAAGCCCCTTCAACCGTACCAATTAACAACATACATACATTTTTTACATTTCTCAAAAATGAATGAAAAGACACAATAATGAGAAACATAAAAAAAACATGACTTATGCTATAAATAGAAGGCATCAATTATAAACGAAATGATATAAAAAGATTTAGACTACTCACAACTGTGAACACAATATATGAATGTCAACAGAAAAGAAAATCTTTAAATTACCTTTACATTCGAATAATAACACTAAAAATAACCACATACTTCAGTGGGGGGATGAATGCAAAAGACCAGCTAAAGTTAGGGCCTATTAAATTATTTTATAAAACATGAAAATACAAAATTATATTAAAATTAGAATACAAATTAAAAATTGTTTACCACGAAATATAATCTGCAGTTGCACATCCAACTTTCCCTTGGGGAGGTTACCATGTTCGCCATATTGAATCCGATTCCCATAAGTGCAATGCTACAGAATAAGTCATTTTTCCCCGTTAATTCGTGGAATAAATTTAAAAATTTGGTTTCATTTTGAAGTACTGTCATATGCGGATGTTGATTGCTGAATATATTTTCAAAAACCGATTTATTCTTTTCATAAACGTATGATATATATAGTAGAAAATAGTAAACTTTATAAATTTTTTACTCAGTTGCAAAAAGAGATATTGCAAAAAAACCTTAGCAATCAACACCCACAATCTATTTTACTTTAAGGGGAAAAAATACAGCTTTCGTTTTTTGACGAAAATAACACACAATATGCTTAAAAGTGAAGGTATTGTTAGGTTATTTTAACGTTGAAATTGGTTGCCAACGTCGCCGTTTTGAATTTAGGGAGCCGAGCCTTAATAATCAATTTAAACTGTTATAAACCTGAACCCTCCCCCATCCGAGCAACAACAGAATTCCACAATTGGAAACAGCAAAGGATTTATTGTAGATGGATGTTCGGCGGAGGGGATTTTGGAGAGTTGTAGAAGCGGAACGTGTATTGACACTATGTAGGCCTATATCAGACATCAAACACTATCATATTTTCACGGAAATTATGATGATTTATTAGTACAGAGGCACTTGGATCTAAGTAGGGTGGTAGGGTAGCGGTGACCTATACATAATGTAATACAGAGATTGAAATAGAGACGCACCATCCCCAATAATTCGAGTTATGACGTGTGTTGAATTTTCATCGATAATATTTAAATAATCGGTAATCAACATTTCAAACAAATTTTGATATTGCCAACTAAAGGCAACAATATAATATGTAACACCAGATGTTTGATTAATAAAACACTAAGTCTTTTGTTTCCTTTTATCTAATCTAAAAAATTTAGTTGCGAAGGATAATTACCTGATTCTAAATTTTCCTAAAATGTTAATAATGTAAATGCTTTCACGAAATGTGTGATGGTTCAGTATAGGCCAAAACTAAAATTGTGTTAAGATTTTGCTGTTTTACCAGCTATACTAATATTATAAAGAGGAAAGTTTTTTTTTTTGTATGTAGGGGGTTATCTCTGGCACTACAGAACCAATTGAAAAAATAGCTTTACTAATAAAAAGCTACACTATCCCTTAGTAACATAGGCTATAATTCATTTCGATAAAAACCTTTTTTTATTTCAATATTTGTAAATTTAGTCGGAAAAAATTCTTAGGTTAGGCCTAGAATGAAAACCAACACATGTATTTACATTTATTACCATAGCAATCAATTGAATAGAATAACAGATAATGTAGCTATTTGCTCCAATATTTCCATTAACAGCTAATTTAAAAATTTGAAGCAATTATTTTTGCTTTTATTGCTTTTAGGTTAGGGTTTTAAAGTGTAGACCTGAGCCTTGCTGGTTCTTTTAACCATTATTATAACTGCTGTTATAAAATATAAGAAATAATTTAATTTGAACATTTAACATTATTTACCATCTTAGTTTTGAGGTTATTATTAATCCTACACTTTATTATAAATAAAACATAACATGTTTTTAGAAGGTTCCATTGGGGGTTGGCGTGCGAAGCACGCAGAGGTCTCCCCTAGTTTACAATATGTAACAACAGACATTTGAATTATAATATAGTAAACGTTTTTCGTTGATTTTTTGTTTGTTTTTATTTTCTTAACCTAACCTAAAAAGGTGGTTGATTGTGAATAATCGTAAACTGATTCTAAATTTGCTAAGTTGGTTGCTATGGCAATGAATGTAAATAAACATATGCTTGTAAGCTTTTGATCCGAATCAGCTGTTTTATCTGTATAGGGCTGGGAGTGAATCCTCCGAATTTTCATTATAATAAACATTTTGCAAAATCTGTTTTTAGTGTGCGTCCATGACTCCATAAGAATATAACTTTAAATTTTCTTATTTGTATCTTATGCAGTATTTCCTCTATGTTCATTCTATGTCCGTCAGTTAGTCATTCATTCAGCCACTAAAAAACCTCTTATATATATATTATAATATATGTATTACCATTGCCAATAAGTCACACTATTTTAACACTAGTTTATGATGAACGTTATTACTTTAATTCCTTTTATTATAGAAACAGTATAATACACGCTCATCATCTACTGTACTTGTCTTATCAGTCTCGACACTTAAGTCAAGTAAGACGTTGGTTCATTGCACGTGCGACCAGTTTAATGTCTCTTTGCAAATAGTCTTCACATTTTGCAATTGACAGTTTATGTTTCTAGATAACACTGCAGCACTGAATGTAGTATCCATAGAGTACTGTGCTTTGCACTTAGTACTATCTGTGTACATTAAGATAACCTTTGAGGGAATGCATGCGGCTATTCTGCACAGAGCACTGCACATGCAACGGAAGGACATGTGTTTCTCTTCAAGTACAAGAATGCGGCGCCTGCGCTTTGGTTCAGTTCGCCACAGACCATTGTTAGCAAAATGTAGTTGCTGAAACACGTTTGATTAACAGTAATAATATTAAGAATGTTATCTTATTACTGACGTAAACTATTTTAAACTGAGGCGATTCATTCGTACTCGCTCTGCTCACAGTATTAATTATTTAATAATTGCTACAAAAACATGGTTTTTAATTCTATTTGTCAAAGTCGTTATTGAGCAATCGATCTTAAGGTCTACGCAAATGATTAGCTATACACCAATGAGTGTTAAAAATCCCGTTTCTGTTAGTTTGTGCCTCACGAATTAAAGTAAAACTACAAATTAGGTTTCGAGGTGTGTATTTCATATATATGATTATACATAAATTATTATATTCGAAAAACATTTTACCTTTTAGATGCAAATAATCTAAATGCAATAGATATTTATTTACTATATCTAAATTAAGCATAATATACGCCAAGTTCAAGTTTTTAGCTTCATAGCAAAGGCACCTATTACTATTTAATTTTAAGGGGTAATTTCCCAATTCACCCCTTAGACTCAAGTAATCAAAATGCTAATTGTTTTTCTTTCTTATATATGACCTAAGAATAGTTTGTAGGAACTTAATGAAATTTACATTTGTTGTATAGGGGTAGTTATTCATTTTAATCCCTTAGATGGTAGTGACTGAAATTAAAATGGGTTAACCTTTTCTATGTAACATTTATGGAATAAATGTACCAACTTTTCACTCTCTAGCATCAATGGGAGTAATATAATGAATATTTATTGTTTTAGGGGTTGATATTCCGGTGATCACCCCTTAAATGAAAATAATGAAAATGCGAGAGCAATAATTTGTTTATGTGTTATATAAAAATCAACAAAATTTCACATCTAGAAATTAAAGGTGAACTAATTTTTTAAAGGTGAACAACGACAAAGTAGTTATCTACAGTGAGGCATATAATACAACCAACTAATTATAACTGTTATAGCTTGTTATAGTTGTAATATTATTAAGAGAATGTTTTTATTCTTAAACATTTTTTTCTCTCACGCCAAGCTAAAAGTTTATAATAACTGGTGTATTGACTAATAGGAAAAATACAATTTCAACCTAATCCTCAGAGGTAATAAATTTAAACATGAAACTTTCCAAATGAGATTAAAATAAGCAGAAATAATAAAGAAATATAAACTATTAGTTCAAAGAGTAATTTAAACTTTGTCGACAAAATCACAGGTCGTGCGTGTGGCGCAAATACACCAGTCAGACAAGATGACAAACGACCGCTTGTCACAAAGAAGAAAGACAGAAAAACAATGAAGCTGAAGCTAAAATAGACGTTTTTGTCAGATATATTAAAGGAGAAAGGGACTCGTCGCGGCGGTAGTTTTGGCAACGCGTGCATCAAGCTAAACATGCACGTCTTGATTACGTGATGGGAATGTATAATGAAGGTGGCACTGGAGGCAGGCAGGTCGACGAAATCTATTGCGCCGCGTCATTCATTCTTGTCTTGATCAACAAGTAGCTGAGGATGCGTTTAGATTTGGCACTTCTAGTGGCGTGGCGTAGGCTTCAACTCCGTTAAAAAATATCTGTTGTGGTTTGAAACGTTTTGAAATTATTGTATTTTAAAGGTAATAATCGTAAAGGCATTAGAGTTTGTTTTATTTTTAGATTTCTAATTGGCCGAATAATGTTGGAAAGCGCTGTTTGATTATTATTCCGAAATAATCTCTAATGAACTCAGCAAACTCAAATGAATACAAATTCAGCTCTCGCCTTTTTCTCACTGAAAACTGTACGAACTTCCCTTACCTGTAAGGTAAGTTTGTCGGTTTTTTTCATCTTCAAACATCGGTCCTTTGACAATATTTGAAAATCGGTCCTTCCTGTGCACAACCTGATTGTTTTTTTGTTGATGTGTAAGGCAAATTGGTACTATTGATCAGTATATCAAATGCATTTTATTACTCTTATTATAATGTACTCAAGAAACTGTAGTCGCTCACGTTGTAAGTCAATTTGAAATAATTTCTTAATGTACTACATTGCGAAGCCATTTATAATCCCCCTTGAGATGGCAGTCTATAAAATAAACTAGTACTCTGTGAAATGGATTTACAAAGTGATTTATTTATTATTCCTGATTGCCTTACTGAACTGGTTAATTTTACTATAAATTTACTTTTTTGTATACTTACAGCTCTCAGTCCTTTATTTTTATTTTTTATTTGCTGGTTACGTACGTTTCGCCTTTTTTTTATTTATTCAGGCATTATTAAACCTATATTTTATTAGTTTTTTACATTCGTTTATGCACGTCAAGTTTATTTTTAAAAAAGAGGCGAATCGTACGTCACCAGCAAATAAAAATAAAGGACTGAGAGCTGTAAGTATACAAAAAAGTAAATGTATAGTGATTTGTTTATTTTGATACAAATAAAATAGTACTAAGTAAATGGCTTTAATTCGAGCTTCAATGTCTTGGGTTTGCCATACTAGCTAGCTGTAATAATTTAATGCAATTTTTCAAATTCATTAACAATTAAAATTCTTAATACTAAAACAATCATATACAGTACTTATTTAAATCTTAATCAAAATGAATGATTACTGTAGACTAATTGGTAGATGATTTACAGTAATGAACTAAACTAAACTAGGCTATTGAAATAAAGTGGAGGTTTTGTGTATTGTTTTCTTAATGAAGAGATGAATTTTTGTTATGTTTCTATTTGAAAAGAGCTTGAAAATGTGATGTTGAGCAATTTAAATGTTTAAAGTTAACTTATCAAATTGGCTGGAGGCGTATGCGATATTTACTAGCGTTGTGCTTTTTTTTATATATGTAACTGGATCTTGTTTGATTTGCCGGTAGTGTAGTAGGTTGTTTCTTCTAGGATATGTTGTAGATTTATGTATTTTATATTAAATTTGTCAATGCTAATCAAGGTGAATTGCATTAAAAGGAAGCTAGTAACAAAGTCCTCTAGTTTAATCCCTTTCACTTCAACAATGCTTTTCTTTTAAATCCTCCTCTCCCTCTTTGATAATGCACTCTTATCCTTGCGTCTAAAGTTAAAACTGTATGATGTTTGCAATATTTGGGTGTAATGATATTATATTAAATGTTTTGAATTTGTGTTAGCTGAAAATGTTTTTCTTATTAATTGGTGATTATGAAGTATTTTAGTGAAACTATGTCTCGTTTAGAAAAACGCGATTAAACGTAGTCCCATTTTACTTGGTGTGAAATGATTAGCATTGGTAAAAAACGGTAGATTCAGTCAAAGTCAGATATGAAGCTTGTCTGTTAAATCCAAATAAACACACGCACATTTCTCGGTTATAATATTGCAAGGACACTGCTCTTAATACACGGTTGATATATTTTCGATTTTAATTTCTTTGTCATTGATGAGTTGCTTAACGTCTTGTTTTTCTGTTTCAGGTCAATTCAGATCTCCGCGGATCACGGAACACCCGTCTGACATGATTGTCCCGAAAAACGAACCGGTGACTCTGAATTGCAAAGCTGAAGGCAAACCGGAGCCGAAGATAACGTGGTACAAAGATGGACAGTTGGTGGTTGAAGCTAAAACCCACAGAATGATTTTACCCGTCGGTTCGTTGTTCTTTCTGAGTGTGACGCACGGGAAGAAAGAAAAAGACGACGGAGTTTACTACTGTGTTGCTACTAATGTCGCCGGATCTGTGGCTAGCAGGAACGCTACACTCCAAGTTGCAGGTAGGCATTATTTACTAACTGTATAGTCTTACATGCCGGGTGTACCAAAAGTTTGGACACGGTCAATAACTATTTTTTTTATATCGGTGGTTTTAATATCATCCAACATAGTCCACGTAAAAAAATCTAATGTAAACCCCTATTTTGTTTTACTTTTTCCAATTTTATATATATTTTAAAACTTTGTTGTTTTTTGCATCTTTTCTAATTTGCAGGAGAATAATATTATTAGGATAATATAAAATCCAAATACCACTCACTGGCTCATCACTAAATACAAAAACCGCCGAACGGATTGAAATGAAATTTGGTATGTAGCTTCCTCTAAGGCTCTGGGTGCTCGTAAAGAAAGTTTTTAAAAAATTCGAAATTTTAGGGGGATTTGCAATTTTGTTTTCAAAACAACGTAATTGGAAAAAGTATTGCACAGAATTTACATTATGAATAAGGTTTCATTAAAGACTTAATATTTATTCTTAATTATACAACTTTTGGAGATTGAGACACTAATTGAAGCAGGTAGAAGCGTAAACGGGAGACAAAGAGCCCAATCGGGAAAAGCCCAGACGCCTAGTCCGCCTTAACGAAATATTTTTGTGGCTGACCCTTCGTTGGAGTGTACCTGGACTCTCTAACCTACGATCACAACCTTTAGAGAATAAATGTGATTATAGTCTGTATACAGTAACTTGGCGTCTGTACCCTGTCTACCTCTTACTTAGGGTCTGTAGCAGGTAGCCAGGGTACAGAAGCCAAGTTACTGTATACAGACTATAGTGCTTAGTTTATTTTTACTTTGAAGTAAAATGTAGTAAATTGGAACATATACGTCTATACTCATAAGCCAACCCAAAAATGGTACTTTTTTAAAGTAGACCTATCTGTACTAATATTATAAAGAGGTAAAGTTAGTTTTTTTTTGTTTGTTTGTTTGTTTGTAAGTAGGAGGTAATCTCTGGCACTACTGAACCAATTGAAAAAATAGTTTTACTAATAAAAAGCTACACTATCCCTGAGTAACATAGGCTATGAATTTCAATATTTGTAAATTTAGTCGTATCGGAAAAAATTCTTAGGTTAGGCCTAGAGTGATAAACCAACACATGTATTTACGTTTATTACCATAGCAACCAATTTAATAAAATAACATAATATAGCTGTTTGCTCCAATATTTCCAGTAACAGCTGATTTCAAAATTTGAAGCAATTATTTTTGTATTTCTAGCTTTTAGGTTTGGGTTTTAAAGTGTAGACCTCAGCCTTGCTGGTTCTTTTAACAATTATTATAACTGCTGTTATAAAATATAAGAAATAATTTTATTTGAACATTTAGCATTATTTACCATCTTAGTTTTGAGGTTATTATTAATCCTACACCTTTATTATAAATAAAACATAACATATGTTTTTAGAAGGGTTCTTTGGGGTTGGCGTGCGGAGCACGCAGGGATCTCTCCTAGTTTAAAATAAACAAAATAAGTTATATAAATTTCTCTGGCGACCTTTAATGACTAAAGTATTTTCCATTATTGATCCTACAAAAATCCTTACTAGATAAAACCATAGCGTAGGCCACACATCGACCCTCAGAAATTACTTGTTTCAGCTGGGACTCTATAATAATGAGTTTCTTTTAAGATCGGATACGTAAGTATTCTAGGTTTAAATTAAACTATCCGTGCAGAGCAGCTGAGCCTAAACACGATGACGAACTTACACAATCCATTTAGTTTCCTCATTGATATTTTTACCTATTTTTCGCTCCCAATCCTCATTTGACGACCGCACTTCCACCTACATCCAGCCTAAATGATGTTAAACTCAGCTCTAGGCGTAACAGCTCCGACAGTCGGCTTGGCTTGGCTAACAATAGCTTTAGATTTAGCAACATTTTATAAAGACATTAATGTAATTTATACGCCATGTCCGTGCGTCCAACTCTAATATACGCTACGACACGATTTGCACGACTAGAAGGCGTGTTCTGCTCTGACAAAAGTATGATTTATGTCGACGTTTGTTTAAAACTGAGTGAAATGTTGGAAATGGGGTATTCTGCGGGCTACAACTGTCTAGCTGCGCGACTCTGTTTACGCAACGGCGAGGACGTATACCACGTGGAATGTGGCAACTATAACATAATACATTGTACATTATCTATATTTTAAAATCCATGTCAGGGGAAAAACTATCCCGTCTAAAAATTTTTTTAATATAGCTGTTATATGAGATTTTGAAAGTAAGTTACTCGATTAAACTATATAGGTTTTACATAGATAACATTTTTACTTGAAATCTCATTACTTCCAGTGAAATTATTATTTTTTAAATAATATAATTAATTCTACCCACATCCTGCTTCTTTTAGTATAATAAATCCTTTGAAGATCCAAAATCAGATTGTGTGTCTCATTCAAAAGGCCCTTGCCGTAATATTTTTCTTTGACTTATATCTCGAAATCTTCTTGGAGGAAAATGTTAATGGAAATATGGAGTTTTGTCTTTAAATGTGTCTAGAATCCATTGAAACGTACACAATTACAGTAAATATTTTGTAAATAAAAACTATTTAAGAACATGTTCGAATATTTTGTCCGCCATCTTTAACTTATCTTTATTTTTTATTAGCATGGGTACTCGCGACTTCGTTCGCAGAAACGAATAAATGAATATCGGGTAAATATTGAGACTTTATTAGTCCAAAAACGTGTAGTGAGTTTCATCCAAATCTATCTACGTTTCCCTTTTAGTCTTGCATACGAGTACATGATCAGCTGTGAGACAATACACGCAAAAACCATGATTTCCTCCAGGTGCTTTTTAAACCTCAATATCTACTATTTACGAACAATATTTTACACCTTAGCCCGTTTCCAGTTTCTAGAACATTATAGAACTTTCTGGAACGTTCCGGAGCAGGAAGTACCCTCGATGTTCCAGAAACGTTTGCCATTTTCTAGAACATTCTCGAACCTTCTGGATGATTCTATAATGTGGAACATTTTACAACATTGTCGATCATTCTGATTGGAACATTGTGAAACATTTGATACTCATATCTCTGAACCCAACCCTTGCAATCCCAAACTGAAACTTTCTTCGTGGTTGTGGGATGGAGACAATGACTACATATCAATAAGACGAAAAGTTCCAATGTTAAAAAATCAGCCCAAAAAAGCAGGTATAAAAGTGTGATTTTGCATCCCGCCGTTAGGAGCGCTGAGCGCTCTTTTTGCAGACGAGTGTCGGATTCAATGAAGTGCAGAAGAGAGACTGGGGGAGGGGGGAGAGAGAGAGAGAGAGAGAGATAGAGCATTAGTTTTCCTCGAAAACTAAGCTGTGCAGTGTGAAGGTAAAAACCACGCTTCATTATTACACTACTATTTAATACACTTAGCAGAGCTGTAAAATTATGAAACTTTTACAATTCGTAGGTAAGAACCATATGATTCGTATGCTGTAAACAAAGTTTAATTAAATTACCTGTTTCTTATTTCTTTGATCGATATTACAACAATGATGTTTAATTCACTTTGATAATGACATACTATTTTCACTCTGCTGGAAAGATTTTCTAATTTTTGGTCAGAGACAAAGTGTCTGTTAGAAAGTTTTAAATAAAGGTTCAAATTAATGTGCAGTTTTAATACAATAAAGAACATGTTCCTCAAGGATTTGAAATTAAAAATATAACAATACTGGAAATGTTATACTTAAAGTTATAACTACAGTACTAGAAGTATCAACCCCTGCTCGCTTCGCTCACCAAACCCCGCGATGAAGCAAATGCAAACAGATTACCACTTATAAAACAAAGGTGTCAATCATGGGAAGTATAAAAAAACCCGTAAGCAGCACTGCCGCATTACTATAGCCGAATTTTCTTATCACGGAATAACTAGTATTTTATAATGAGAGTTTACTATGAGTTTTGTTCCTTGTTCCGGAAACTGTTCCAAATATACCTTTGTACAGGATTATAGTAAATTTAATTGCCTTTCGAATGATATAGCTCATACATTGCACTGGGGTTTTAGTGGGAGAAATTGCTTATTAATTACCTTACATTGATAATGAAAAAAATCATTTATCGGGAGTTTCCTATCAATTTTATTTCTTTTTCCGGTGAATGAACCTGAATTACTTTTGCACAGGATTGTAGTAAATTATATTACCTTTCGAACGATACAGCTAAAAAATTGCACACGGGCTTATGAGTGGGAGAAATTGCGCAAAAACCTCACATGAATAATAAAAAAAACCATTTATCGGGAGATTCCTATCAATTTTGTTCCTTGTTCCGGGGACTGTACCTGAATTAATTTTGCACAAGATTGTAGTAAATTAAATTACCTTTCGAACGATACAATTAAAAAATTGCACACGGGCTTATGAGTGGGAGAAATTGCGCAAAAACCTCACATGAATAATGAAAAAACCATTTATCGGGAGATTCCTATCAATTTTGTTCCTTGTTCCGGGGAGTGTACCTGAATTACTTTTGCACAGGATTGTAGTATATTTAATTACCTTTCGAACGATATAGCGCAAAAATTGCACAAGGGCTGATGAGTGGGAGTAATCGCCAAAAACCTGACATTTATAATGAAAAAATCATTTATCAGGAGCTTTCTATCAATTTTGTTCCTTGTTCCGGGGACTGTACCTTAAATACCTTTCAACAGGATTGTAGGAAATTTAATTACCTTTCGAACGATATAGCTCAAAAATTGCACACGGGCTTATGAGTGGGAGAAATCGCGCAATAACCTGACATTTATAATGGAAAAATCGCTTATCGGGAGCTTTCTATCAATTTTGTTCCTTGTTCCGGGGACTGTACCTGAAATACCTTTGCACAGTATTTTAGGAAATTTAATTACCTTTCGAACGATATAGCTCAAAAATTGCACATGGGCTCATGAGTGGGAGAAATTGCGCTAAAACCTGACATGGATGATGAAAAAATCATTTATCGGGAGATTCCTATCAATTTTGTTCCTTGTTCCGGGGACTGTACCTAAATTACTTTTACACAGGATTGTAGTAAATGTAATTATCTTTCGAACGTTATAGCTCAAAAATTGCACACGGGCTTATGAGTGGGAGAAATCGCGCAAAAACCTGACATTTATAATGAAAAAATCATTTATCGGGAGCTTTCTATCAATTTTGTTCCTTGTTCCGGGGACTGTACCTGAAATACCTTTGCACAGGATTGTAGAAAATTTAATTACCTTTTGAACGATATAGCTCAAAATCTGCACAAGGGCTTATGGGTGGTAGTAATAATGCAATTTCCTCGCTCTAACTTTGCCATTTTGGTTTAAATCAAACAAACCGCCATTTTGTGTAAAATCGAAAAATGAAAATATCAGTGTCTGGGACATCCTACAAGGACCCTTCCACTAAAATTTCAGCTATTTTGAAGCATATTTACTACCATTTTATCAAGGTGGGAAAAATCCATATACTTAAATCCCTACCCAAAAACGATTAATCGGTATAACTCCGCCATTTTGAATCCGATCGAAAAACAAAACAAAAATATATCTGAAGAATCCTACTAGGACCCTTTCACCAAAAAATCAGCAATTTTGAAGCATATTTACTACCACTTATCGATCCGGGAATAAAACAGATATATAGGCCTATATATATAAAGTAATTTTCAAATTGAGTCGAGTGTAATAGCTCTTATTTTCTTCAAAAATTCGGCTAAAAATTTATTTTTATTGTGAAGGGCCTATTGCCCCCAGTTCACCAATTAGACGTAACTATGTAAATTTCGTATGTTATTATTTATTTTATTTCCTATAAAACACTTAAAATTAATAATTGCCAAATTTTCCGTTCTCTAGCAGGAAAGTATAACAATCAACATTCTAGCCTGTTTTTCAATGAGTTGGTGAATGTTGTACTTTTAAAATGAACTGAACACGGGACACGGTACCTCAACTTATTGTCTGGTAGTTCTGCAAAATCGTCATTTCCGCAGTTAACTATCCAGTCTATGCATCTGTAAATAATAACTTTGCATTGATCCCATAAAGTTTAATTATTTTAAACACACCTATCAGTTTATTTTTCCTATTACCAACATCCTTTTTTTTAATAATTGGAATATAAATGCTACTTCAGCAGCGAAACATAACTAACAAAATAGTCTCAAGTCCCTCATTTAAATAATTCTTTGTATAATAAAATCATTTATAAGTGTAATTTATTAGCGCGCCACAAAAGTGAGATGTGTAAAATCCAATATAAAATTCAAATTTAGCACTTCAAAAAACATAAAGAAAGTGAGTTTCGTCAAAAATGGTAGACAAATTACAAATTTAGGTTTGACGTTCGCTTGGTTTGTTTCAGAAATATTGCAATATAAGATTTGTAATCAGTGCATAAAAAACAGTGTGTTAATAATACAATTATTTTTCCCCCGCGTTTTTAATGGTGGGGGCTCATATTGATAATTGGGAATTTAGGACTTTTCTGGTTAACTGTACTTTGAGGTGCTTCAATCCTGCTGCACCTACGGCTTGATTTTGAAAAATTCGGAATCAAACCCATGACTATCAATCCGTAAATATATGCATTTGAAATTTGACAGTTTGAATCAATTGTTTGTTTTGTAAAGGAACAGTTTGAGGCATTAAATTTTACAAATTCAAGTAACATTAAAACGGTCGTATCTACAAACACTTTTAATGTCCGCCTTTTAGAAAGGTAAAAAGATTTTTTACACTAAATAAGTCTGCAAGCGTGTGCGCTTACGTGGAAAGTTTCATCTCTATATTGTTAGTGGGTTTTAACTAATAATTTTTAATTAAAATATCGCATACAGACTGATAGAAGGAACGCTCATTTTAGGACATACCTTCATAGGAATTTTTTCAATCATTTTTACGCTTAGAATCATATCCTGAATGGCGTTTTCCGCCAGTTAGTGCACGCCCCTCTTGGGGGCGATGTCCAGAATCGGATGGCGATAATATTTTATTGCAATAATAAATTTAGTCAAATGCGTTTCATTTATTTTGACCCAGAAAACTGTTTGTTTACACAAATTTGTATTAAATTTATGCAATTAGTAAGTACTTAAGAGTAGTCCTGGTTAATAAACCATATTTGCAATATTTTTATTGGCAGAATCTATTTCACTTAGGAGGTAAAATGGAGGCAATACTCAGCGTTTGTGTAACTTTCCAATTTCCATAGTTAATTAATAAAGCAAACACAGTTTAAAACACGAAAAACTTAATGCTAAAATGTTTCTAAATGCAATACTATGGATACAATATTGTTTGTTGCTTTTTTAGAACAATAATAAAGTCAACAAAAACAGAATCAGCTGGTGCCGATTGTTACTATATCATCACAAACAATAAGTCAGACAAAACTCAAATCAGCTGACTCCTACGAGTTTAGTATTAACTGAAACAATTCTTAAAAGAACTTACCAATAGTATAAATTTAATAAAAACTTGTATAAACAAACAGCTTTATGTGTCAAAATAAATGAAACTGATTTGATTAAATTTAATAATTGCAATGATAAATAACAGAGGGGCATGCACTGTCTGTCGAAAAATACCATAAGTCCGTTATTCTCTAACCAATTTTTTTTAAACGAACTTAATCGATAGGGAATTCAATTTGCAAAAAAAAGTTATTCTTGACATTTTTTCGGGAAAGGGCTAGTTATTTCGTTATTTCCGTTCGAAAGTTGTAAACGGTCGCCATTTTTAAAATATTGAAGTCACGTCAACTTAACTTTTTTCCCATTTAGGTAATACTATCAAAAGGTTGATATAAATTTGGTATTATTTCGTTTAGTAATTTTTTAGATATGCACTAAAAAAAAACATTTTGGTCACAGTAGGACAACCAAAATGATTTTAGACAAATTAACAGTGATTTGATGTTTACTTTGTACCCAAGAACAATTCCAAAACAATACGTGACAAGAGTTATGAAGCACCCTGTTTAATAACCCTCTTTTTACATTCGTCCTTACATATTCCCATTAAAAATTAACTGTCAAAACATTTTAATAAACTTCACAAAGTCTTTGATTCTTATGTTGATTAATTCCCTACGACTTGTACGAGAATTAATTCTCGCACAAATATAACACAACAGTAAAGAAAACTTTATGTATTCATACATTTCTTTGTCTTTCACTGGAAACCTGAAAAATGATAAGTCTTTATTTTTCACAGATGTATTGTTGCAGTTTTTATAGGAACATTTAGATCCTCCACTTTTTGAACAGGACTGCATTGCAAAATGTAGCAGCTATTTACTTTACACACTAACAGTATTTACACTATAAACCATATTACATACTAAAACCATATTTACAAACTTACATTACTTAAAAAAACATTAGAAAAGAAAACCAACTAAAATGTATTTATTTAGTACACTGCTATTACAATGTGGGAAATGAATCGCATTGACAAATATGGGGCTACGCACCAAAGCTTGTCTGAGACACAACAATCGAACAATCTGCGTTCAAGGTCACATGACAGTCGGACCTCTCTGTCTCTCCTTCTCTTTCCATTCTTGTCACACACTCGTCTGCAAAAAGAGCGCTCAGCGCTCCTAACGGCGGGATGCAAAATCACACTTTTATACCTACTTTAATGGGCTGAATTCTACCCATTTAAACTGTTCGTCTTATTGATATGTAGTCATTGATGGAGAGCTACCATGGGGCTGCTGATAGGGTGGTTTGCGGGGTTATGGCATCACGCACGGAGAAACCACGCTTAAACTTTTTATAAATATTGCTAATTATTGGACCATATTTGTCCTGGAAAGTTTAGTGTTTCTTACCGTTCTTATAAAGAATTGGACATCCCAGACATAGTTATTTCTAACATCAATTATTTGACTTCATAAAAATACCTTCTGACCGCGTATAATTTACAAATCCATGTGTGGTCTTGAACGCTTCTCTCATCGTGTACATTATGACCATATTTCTTTACACATTTCCGCCGACAGACGTAGACTATAACGTCCGCAGCGTTAACAGTAACCTCGCATGAAAGCTTTAATAAGAAGACTTTAAACCCAAGAAAGGAGGCGTTAGCAATAAACGCCATGGATAGTTGGGAAGGTTTCAATTACACGTTAACCTCTAGTTGTAAGGAAACTGGTCTATAGTACGGACAGTCACGGCATAACGTGTTGGCCTTCACTTCACTTCACCTCGCAGAAACAAATTGTTGTTATGTACAACATTGCTGATTTGTTAATTATAACATATGTGTTAATATGCGCTGTGTATATTATGGAGAATAATTGTATAGATCGGTAATGAATTAACCCAGATTAAGCAGCTCGGCGAATACCTTGTGTGACGTCGCGTAGGATGATGGATCTCGTGAGACCGAAGAGAGTTGATTGAACTTTAAACTTTCCTTGCGATAGTCCCGTCCAATGTAATCGTGAGAGATAAAGGGTGATTCATAAATAAATCTGATGATGAGTGTTAGTTTGACGATAAGGTTTATCAGTGAAATCGATGGAACTGTCTCAGATTAGGCCTTTACAATGGGCCTCTATGTCATATCGCGGGAGAGATATACGCACAAAAAACTCTAAACCGTAATCGTTCTTTTATATTGGTGTAAAATTTTGTTTCAAACTTACTTTCAATGCAATTTAAACACACCACAACAGTAATTAAATAATGTTGTACACGGAAAAATACAAATAATACATTTAAAAACCCTTCAAATAAATACGTTCAAACATTTTAATTTGTCCATTAAATCGTTGCTACAACGTTGAGAAATCTATAAGATCTATAATAGATAGACACTAAATTGATTTATTTATAGTTTTTTTATAATAATTTTACATGTACACACAAACGACTTAACACGTTCACTGCTACGCAAATTTCGTACTTCCTATTCTAGGAGTTGACTTTTTATACTTATAGTCTAAATGAGTAGAAATTACTTTATTTTTTATTTTTGAGCCTTTTTATACGTAATAATCACTAATATTTTAAAACGGACGCAGCTTATAGGCTTAAAATTCGCAATGCTCTGTTCATTAAAAATTCTCACTATAAGGGGGTTGGCGTGCGAAACACGCAATGCATTGTGTATTGAAAATACTCCCAATATGGTGGGGTTGGCGTGCGAATCACGCAATGCATTGTGTATTGGAAATACTCCCAATACGGGGGTTGGCGTGCGAAGCACTGTATTGAAAATACGTCCAATACGGGGGTTGGCGTGCGAAGCACGCAATGCATTGTATATTGAAAATACAGTACTCCTAAAATGGGGGGGGGGGGGGGGGGGGGCGGAGGGCGCAATGCATTGTGTATTGGGAATACCCCCCATATTGGGGGGGGGCGTGCGATGTGTATTGGAAATACTCCAATACGAGGGTTGGCGTGCGAAGCATTGTGCGTCGGCCGCTTCTCATAGTTTTCAGTGTCAAGCTCACATGTGCGTCCTTAGCAGTGAACGTGTTAAGTATAAAGAAAACAATTTCTAACACATCCCTATTTTAGGACCTGTTTGGGATGAAGAAATAAGTTAACACAAATGACTTAATTTACACTTGACTGAAAGCAAACAACCGAGTCCCTCCAAATCTTATACATTCCATCAGACTAGTATTGAAGTCACAATGTCTTCCAAAATTACATTGTTATTGAATACATCAAACACTTGACGTAATACAGTAAACTCAAACGCTTTACAGAAACTTATATTAACGAATTACAAAGGAAGTTGATAAGAAGTTATATACACTGTACATAGGCTATACATTTACTTTTTTTCAAACACACATTAATACAATAAACCGAGGTACATTTTTGCGTATCTTATTTTGTTGTACTAAAATAAAAACCATCGTTTACTTGGTCAGTCAACATTTCCCTAATGGATTTACAAAATCTAGTTTTATTTCTACAACTTTTAATACGCTCTTGCATTTAGTTCAAACACTTTGGAGGAAGATATGAATCTGTTTTAACTGAAGATTTTGTTTAGGTATAAACACATTTAAGTGGTTACGTAATTTTTCTATTCTTGGTCGTAAGTGGTTTTTACTTTCCCCACTGTTATAAAAAAATCTCAATATTTTATATATATTAAGTTCTCAATCGGTAGAACATTTGAAGTTCTGAATAGCATGAACTATTGAATAGTACTGAAGTTGAAGTGCAGCATGTATTATTCTGGATGTCTTTAACATAATGTGGATAAAATGCCAAACTTAAATTCAAAATTAAACAACAACAAAAATATTTCAAAAAATAAAAAGTAAGCCAACTGCTCACAAATATACAAATTTAGACAACCCTTTAATGGCTTATACTCAAGCAATATAATGATTCATTGATTTTTGGTTTTTTTTAAGGATGTTACAAAATGTTATTTTCTTATTTGTTATGCCTCTAAACTTCCAGTAGTATATGATACTACCCATTTCCAATAACAGCTGATTTCATACTTTAAAACAATTTGTAGTTCTAATTTTTAGGTTAGGGTTTTGTTTAGAAGTTGGTCTTAGGATTAACGTTATAATAACTCCTGTTATATTTTAACTTAATCATCTTGTTTACACATTTGTTATATTATAAATCATCTTAGCTTTGAAGGTCTAGAGGAAGGAATGTAGTTGTCGTGCGAAGCACGCTGAGGCGTCAATCAGTTCATTTACATTTACATTTACAAGCTATACAAGAGAAGTAAGAGGAAAATGTTATTTTAGTATTCAGTAAAAGAAAATACGAAACCCAAGAAGTTAATTTCAGAGTTAACGTTTCAGTTCAAGATGTCCTTAATTAAGGCATTACCACCCCCTCCATTTCCGTGTTTATTTTAACCTTCAACAACTTCTTTTCATTGAGTCCTTAATACACGTATTGTCAAGTCCTTTGTAATATTTATTTATACGTCAGACACCATTACTAATTACCAAGAGCCGGGAACTATTATTAGCGTAAAGAAACAAACCCGATGCTTGTGTTGGGTTAGCGAGGGTTGAGGGACAAGAGAGGGTTTGTTTCAGAGGGTCAGGGAGTTGGGGTGTGGTTCGGATCAGTCTGACAGATTGGAAGCAATTTGTTAGGAGAAACTGTTAAACGTTTGATCGATGAGAAAACTGACGCCTGCAGAACCTCCTTCGCCGGGCACATTCATTTCTTGCCATAGTCACGTTTGTAATAAATTACAAAATAACTGTTTTTTGAGGTGTTAATAAGTCAAAGTACGACTTTTTTAAGTACAAGAATTTTAAATATGAAAATCAGTACTATATTTGTACTAAATTTTTGACGTGGTTTATTTTAATTGAATAAATTAAGAAAGGGTGTTAAATAATTTATTGATTTTCAAAAAATACGGAACCCTAGTAAAGTACGGAAACATGGTAAGTATGGAACCCTAATAAATAAATAAAGGTACCCTAATAAAGTTCGGAAACCTGATAAGTATGGAACACTAATAAAGAAAGGTACCCCAATAAAGTACGGAAACCTGATAAGTATGGAACCCTAGTAAAGAAAGTTACCCTAATAAAGTACGGGACACCTGATAAGTATGGAACCCTAATAAAGAAAGGTACCCTAATAAATTGCGGAACCCTAATAAAGTACAGTATTCTGACAACGTGCGGTACACTGATAAAGTGCGGAATCCTGATAAAAATATATGGAACAGTAATAATATAGGAACCCTGATGTTGTGCGGTATCCGAATACATTATGGGACACTGATAAAGTACGGATCACTGATATATATATGGAACCCTAATAATGTGAAACCCTCATATTGTGCGGTACCCGAATACATATTTTCATGGGACAGTGATAAAGTATGAAACTTTGATGTTTTATATAGAACCCTAACAATGTAGGAACCCATATATTGGGCGGTACCCGAATACATTATAGGACACTTTTAAATTACGTGTCCCAGATAATTACGGAACCCTAATAAAGTACGATACCTTAATCAAGTACAGAACTGTAAAAGTAACAAAATCAATAGTGTGGACGACTTGCAAATTTTTGTCTGACGATAACTCTGACTGGATAAAACAAGTATATACAGAAATGATATATTTTATATGTTTGGGTTTGGATGACAGATTCTGAAGCCCCAGATTTACTTGTGCCACAAACCCCATACAAATGGACTGTTACAAACCTCCAATACTTTCTCAAAATCTGATTATACAAATTCAAAGACCCGCAGGTCACTGCTCTCGACATCCTCGCATTATTAGTAATTAGTATTAATAAACACTCTGATTGAATTAAAATGACGGGTGTCGATCTATGCATGTAACAATGAAGACTTTCGTCATTCATAACCTATGCCTTCCCACATTAAATAAAACCTATTGGAAAAAGCTTCGATTGTTGCAAGTTAGTTACATACTGCTAGCAGCCCCGAAATGTTATTATTGACGCATCAACACGAGTACCCTGGATTGAATAAATTATAAATTAGTAGTGTAATGAATTGAGCTCCCAATCACAGTATTGCCATGCACCAGCCTTTTTAAAAGTGTTTGGGTACTCTAGCACATACTTTTTTTTTTGGATTTCAATATTTTAAGTACAGAATTTTCGTAAATAGAGTGGGAGTAGTCCATCTTTGAAGCCAATTGCAGAAATTAATTTTCAGTCTCGTTTTGAAAAACAAAAAATAGGAATGAACCCTATTATAATTGTTTTTTTTAGATTAAAAGTTCTGCCTCTAAGAAATATTTTCTGAATAAAGTATTAACAATAATTTATCTGAGAAGCGAAAATTCCCAGCTTTTTTTATTTATTTTAAAAGTATAAATAACCACCAAAACCTAACAAAATCTTGTATAAACAAAAGTCAACTTTTTAGCCCCTTGGTTGTACAATAAATTACCTGAAGACATTAAGTGCATGAAGAACCCAAGCCAATTTTTTAGGCATACAAGATATTTGTTGCTAGTTTTGCAGGAATTTTGACGAGTTATTATATTGCAGTAATAATAGTCATTCTGCTATAATAATACACTTTGATGTTCTTGTTATCATAATGTCTTAATTATTGTAAATACTCCCTGCAAGCGGAAATTGTGGCTATCTTATATTCCATTTCGATTTTGCTAAGATAAATTATAGTTTTTCTGTGGGTGTTTTGAAGATATCATATTATAATTTGTAATTATTATTTTTGTGCCTGTAAATGTACGCATTTTATACAATTAAATAAGTCTGTGTGAATATGTATGGATGTGTTTCAGATGTGTGTATCTGGGATGGTGGGAATGTATGCTTTTAATAATTGTGGACTCAAGGTGTTCTATTGTTTAAAATAGAAATTTCTGATATAAAACGTGTAGGCTACATAATTATATTTGGAAAATGGGAAGTTGTTCGTGTTATGTTTGCCGCCGCAACCCTGTACTTAATTTCGTTATATTTAATTTTTTGTAGTAGAACAGGCAGTAAGCCTGTGAGGCTCTATATTTTATTTTGTCCAGGCTGCGTTCTTCTATTTTCTTGTTTAAAGAAGTTATTATTTTCTAGGCGTTTTTGCTGTGCTTAAAGTTTTGTTTATTGTATTAATTTACCAGTTATAGATCAAAACTCTTATTCCTCGTTAGAGAAGAAAAATACGTGTATTCCAAATTGAGGCAAAAATAAATCATTATTATTATTATAATATGTTGTTTTGAAGGGAAATACTGTACCCGTATATGTTTCATAATTTTCCCGAAGAAAATATATCCTATAAAGAAGTATACAACTACCTTCAACAACACTATTTTTCAAAATTTTACCAGCCACAATTTTGAAAATAGAATGGGAATATTGAGTAAAATTTTCGAAATTTGTTTGTTGATAAGAAGTATTATTGTTATTTAGGCTAAATTTATTTACAAAAAAAATATAAATAAATGTCTTTTACGTATACAATTATTGTCCACGTGTTTGACGAATTTGTTCAGATTACTTGGCCGAGTTAACATTTTATTTTACGCATTGTATTTTAACTAAACGGCGAAGCGATAGTCCATTCAACTAGTGCTGCTAATTCCCCTCTTCGAATTAAATGTTAACTCGACCAAGTAAAAGCTTAAACACTCGGCAATTATTATGGTATTAAATGGTGGCATTCCTTGGTAGTAAAACGACAATAAGGTTAAACTGGAAAGCAGCTTCTTCAATGGCTTGAACGTAGTAAAACAACCTGGACGCAGCACACGTTCTGTCGACTTGAATAACAATCTTAAGTTTATTTTTTATCATCCCGCGTTTAGCAAAATGTGACAGTTTTACACCATGAAGTTGTTTAAACATGTAAATATAACCTATAAAACCTAACCTAACCTATACCAGATGACGAATAGTCCTTCCTGGTAGTAAACTTCAATTACGAAACATTTAGGTACTGAAGTAAGAGGATGGTAATGAGAGTCGAGATTTTTTATGAGAGTCAGGACTAGTTAGTATTTAAACATGAAAGTGTGCAAAAGTAGTAGGTTTCACAAATGTGTTTTATGAAATATGCTTCAGTTACCAAAGTGTTTAAATCCAATTAAAATTGTGTCATAACATGTAAATCAATATCAGCTGAAAAAAGCCATGGTAAGCAAATTCTTAAATTCTGGAATTATGGGGGTAGCAGATGCTTGATACTTTTACTCTCCGTATCGTCTAGCAAAACCTTATTGTTAAAGCAGATAATAATTAAAGACATTTTGTTTTCCAGAATTCAGTTATTGTTCATTAGCTCCAATGAAAACCATGGAGCAGTTATGTTTGTTTAAGTTAGTTTATTTTGATTTATTGTTCCTATATGTTCGAACATTTCCATTATTTATGTTTATAGAAAATAATACACAACGTTTCTAGAGTATAATTCAACTTTCATAACCAAGTTAAAGTTGAAGCTGACACATATATTAACTATACGGAAAACATAAATGTAGAGGACTAGGCCTATTTTTGCAACTCAACCTAAAATTAAAAATTAAAATAAGACGCAACCTAGAACAGCTAATACTAGAGCCGAGTTGTCGAAAACTTAATAATAAAATACAAATTGAAAGAGAGAAAACACTGTCACTAGTCATAAACACACGCTAAGAAACTGCACACGTACCTTTTCAGAAAAATAACTGGTTATTCCGAGCAGTAGAATAAACAAAAAATGTTGTTAGAATATTTTGATTTTAATTTTTATTTTTAAGTTAGGTGGCAGACAGACCTGGTCCTCTAGGTTCACATATATGGTAGCTTTAGAATGTCACTTGATAACAAGATTTTGATTATTTATGTCTTTGAATCATACGATACTTTTGCACCTCATTAAACTACGGAGGAAAATATAACAGGCTACAAGATATTTCATATTTCTGCAACTGCTTCCAAAGTGTTCATCATCGACCTCATAACAGCTGATTACTTCTCAGGGTGCAAACAAACGAAAGTTAACATTGGTTTAATGTGACAGATTCGGGTTTATTATTGTTGTGTCGCCCTCTCACTGAACAATAAATAGTATCATCTAATCTAGAAATGCATATTGCAATAGTAATGCTCTGTTACATGACAACATATATTTTGTATAATCTCAAAATATAAAAGTATACGGCGTAAGTTTACAACACGCCTCCCTGCTGCCTTTATTTAGGAAAGAGAATAGTGCTGCCAACCTACACTTTCTACAAATTGAATTATAATAATTCAAATAATAACAATAATAATAAAAAATAATAGTTATTGCTATTTTTTCGTGACTTGTTTTAGAACATTTTATTAACTGTAAATGTATACATTTTATTTTTAAATAGATCATCTTTTTTTTGCAATTTGGATTTAGAAATTGGTAACTTATGCCGTGACGTCACGCGTAGTAAAATAATTAGATCATTTGTTTATCGCGTCTATTAACTCCAATTTTCCAAATTTTATGTTTTGGTTGATGGTATTTTTATTTTTATGGGATTTGTATAGTGTATATAAGCGATATGTGTATAGCTTTACGAAAATTATAAACAAGCTATGTTTTACGCTTAGTAATACAATTACGTTAATTGAAATGTAATCAGGTGTTGCCATATATTAAAATTGTACCGATAATTTTTTATTAAATTTATATTTATAGTCTGCTAGAAAGTGAAAAAGTAGTGTTTTTTAACATGTATTCCGATATACCATAGTATATTAAGTTTGTTTGTTTGATTTACAACTAAAGTTACTCTTAGTTTTTCCTGTAAACGCATTGTAATTATGAAAGGTAAGGCAATCGTGTAATTTTAGAGTGTTGTGTAAAAATTTCATGAAATATTCATTCAATGTATTTTATAACATGCCTCGAGGTAAGTTTATTTTTTAAGGTTTTTTTATTTTGCTTATTAAATTTTATTTATTTATATTTGCTGTTTACATCGATTTAACACGTTTAATAACCTAAACACTATGATTTCATTTTAGAGCATTTTCTCGTTCATAGGTTGGCAACAACTCGTTTCTGCTGCAATTTGGCGATGAGGCGTATTGCAAGTTTTACTCAAATATACGTATACCGCCGTTTGTGTGTAATTCTACTGCAAAATGACTTTATCGCTCTCGGAAAGTTACAGCGGTAACTATTTCTTCATTAATTTTCAATATTTCAACTTTTGTACAAGGTGTGTAAAACAAGTTGTGTAGTCTATTTTTGCGATATCTTTAACCATTTTCGAAATACTACATAATGACACACGCACTGACAACAAAGCCTCATGTATCGTTGCGGAACCCTAAGAACGATTTTAATATTTTTCAAATACCATGTTAGATGTATGAAACAGCAATTATTTTTCAGAGCGCAAACAAAATACTTTGGTGTACTTAACAGAACTGAAGTTTTACTGCGCCGTTTATTCACTGACGTAATATTCAGTGCGTTACTTTTGTTTTGCATTCCGAAAAATAAATAAATTTGAATGAAATAGGATTGTGTGCCTATTGCGTGTTCAAAATACATTTTGATAAAGGTACGTCCCGAAATTGAAATATATGAGACAGTAATGGGCTACAGGTGGGCTGGCAGTACAGGCGAAACGTTGGAAGAGGATGCATTTATAGGGGCGTCATGTGTTTCTGTCAGTTTTAAGTTAGGGAAATACTAATGCGTTTAAACATTTTTGCGTTTTAAAACAGAAATGTTACGGATGTTATTCAAAGGAGGTTTGAGCTGGGTTTAGCTTAAGCTAGATTAACATTAATTTAGAATTTAAACTACAGTTTATGTATCCAATTTGATTGGCTCACCAGTTTAACATAATCTCGATTAAATGCATTTCTATTCATATTGGAATCCCTTATTGGATTGTTTTGCCTGCAACTGTTTTAAATTATGAAATACTTAAAACAAGACTTAATAAACGGAGAATTTTTGAATTTGTGTGATAGGTCTGAATTCTAATTATTTCTGTTCTTATAGTCGAGATATAGGCATACAATATGCGTCAAAATAAACGGTACAGAAATTGTAATAGTTTTAAATGTTTCATTTTTAGACAAATATAAAAAAAAGAAGCTGTTATTATTTTTTATTATTTTATTTTTAACACACACATGCACTATATGTCCTCCATTAAGTTTTAGGCAACTCTTTGCCTAGCGTTGTTGAAGATCTTCAAATATGTTGTGAAAAGGAGGTTGTTGCAAGCTTCTAGCGTATCTAGTTATTCCTTCACGAAGCTTCGCAATGGTAGTCGGCGGTTCATTCGGAAGATGCTTTACTTCATCATTCCCCACACATAAGTCAGGTGGTGTAAGGTCGTGGGAGTGGGATGGGTATGGAAAGTTTGTTTCTCGGGATATCAGGCGGTTGCCAAATTTTCTTTGAAGTAAAGCAGTAGTGGCTTCAGCGATGTGACTGAAGGCATCATGCTAGCACGACAAACCTATTCAGATCTGTTGTAAAAGGTTGAAAGATGTTCTCTCTGTAACGTATCTGGTTAACAGTAACAGCTTCCCCCTTTTTCATCTTTCAATAACGAAATAAAGACCCAGAGTGCTTCTCACTGATACTGCGTACCAAATTGTTACCAGCCCACTATGTTGTGGCTTCCCTGTGTCATCGTCAGGACGTTGACATCCATCCACGAAATCGTGTCGTTTACTTGTTGATGAAACCATTAAAATATATATGACTTTCATCTGAAAATCATAAATTTTGTAGGAACCCAAGGTTTTTATAGTGCATTGCTAACATTGAGGCACAATAAACTACTCTTATTCGTTTTTGGGGTTTAGCCTCCAGAATAAGAGTATGTGAGTAATGAATTTAGGTAAAGTGTCATTTAAAATATTTCAACGAAGTTCAGTCGAACGGAACTTTAGTGTAACAATGGATTTAATAATGATCTAAACAGAGAGATCGAAACCGGTCATCCGTGGAGAAAACAGGAATAGCAGTTGACGTTTTTCAAAAAAGGTATTACCAAAATGTATTACTCAATAAACTATTCTGTATGTTTTGTCCCTTACATATAAAGGTTATGTTCTACATAAACGTTACATACATACGGGAATCCATCAAGGTTTTTAAACATTCTTATCAAAGGCGTACTACTGATGTTCATTTTCAAAGATGTCCTGTGAAGGCTTCTTTTTTGAGACTTTACGACTTGCTGAAGTAACCTACCGTGGTTTTCTTGGCCGTATTTGGATGACCTACACACCATTTACGCTGAATCAAAACACTACCCTTTACGACGAAACTCAACAACACTTTACAGCATTACCTGGCGGCTGTTGGTGAAATCATTCTTGAAACTCTACCAGCATTTCGCATCAAATTCCGAACCTATTACGTATGATAGAAAATAATGCTATTCGATTAAAACTGTCTCTGGAGGTAAGAGACATTACAGCGTGAACTAACCTCAAACATGAAAGTACTAATAAGCAACGTAACCTGGCAACATTGTAATCAGCTATTTTAAAAACCAACCACAGCAGCTTTAATTTCAGTATTTTCACCCATACGGTAATAATGTATAATAGGAAATCGTCTATTAGTAGCAAAGTGCTATCAGAACTCAGAACGTTATATGTTTGTAGAGTGTTCAATTGATTCCTTAATTTGACCCAACACTCTTGTAGCATTGCTATTTTTAAACCTAAATCAGTTAAAACGTTTTCGTCATCACATTCCATAAAACCAATATTCTTTTTGTAATTGTAGCTGGTTGTTTCGGCAACTTAACCTAAACAGTAAAATCTTCAGCACAGAATTATTATTTATACGTAAAATGTCTACCATTATTAAATTACCATCAGGTACCCGCTTCTTCGCCCGAAAATAAGGATATGTGAGTGGAATTAACATTGGATATATATTTAGCCTTATCATTAAACGTAACTTGAAAATCCGATAAAAACCCCGCATCACGATACTCGTCAAAATGGATCATTTTTTTCCATTTAGACCTATATATATATGAACAGTTGTGAGTCGGTTAGTGCTAAAAACAACTTTATCAGCCAGTTTGTTACTCATAACTTGCAAACGATCTCAAAAATTAAAAATCAAATTTCAAGGAGCATATTCGGAATATCGATTTTAGAAATGTCACATCTCTACGCACATTCTACCTAAAATATTTACTATGGAGGGGTAGTTATCCCATTTGACCCCTTTGACACAAGTAAACGAAATTTAATTGGTGTTTCCTATTTATAACTTAAGAATAATAGATGCCAAGTTTCAGGTCTATAGCTCTACGAGAGTTGTGTAAAAACACAGCATCAATCAAGAAGTACCCATTCACACAATTTATAATATAGTAGTTCCAAGTAGTTATTTTTGTCCGGTTCCAATAATATTTTAGAAAATGCATGGTTGGTCGTATGAATTCATAAAATGGATTCACATAAAAGAATTTCAAATTCCTTTATTGGACTTTATTCGAGAGATTCCCTTTTCATTAACTTCAGATTTTAATATGCAGGAATTGATTTACTGTGGTCGTTTCCGTTTTTACACTTCCTGCGACGAATTGATTTTATACCAAATATGTCGACATTTTAATGTCTCGGGCGAAGAAAGGGTGTAAAACCTGGCAATCGTACGTTTTTGTAATTAATAAATATATTTGAAATTATTGTGAATATTAAAAAGGTTAAACGGACAAGAAGGTAAGAGGAGATAGAGAGGGAAAAAATGAGGTTATGCTATTTAGTTTCTTTCACCAAAGCTAAAGCATGATGAGTATAAACAATACTGAATAGGATTGTATTCAAACAAAATGACAAAGTAAAATAAAATATATTATAAGGCACACAAAATGGTAAATAAATTTACAGGGGGAGTCGCGAGTAACTGGCATAACTTCGGGAGGTGATATTCATTGAGGACCTTAAAATAAGCAAAAATGATCATATGACAATAGGTCAGGAAACGTTTAGGTTCCGTCTGTCAGCCATTTACAACAAAAATTAATGATAACTTTAGAAATTAGTAAGATTACGAGTGTATATTCAGTATACGCATTGTTTATATTACTTTTTTTCAGCATACCGAGATCCTAAACTTTAAAATGTAACTATTCCATTATTTAAAGCGCTAATATCTTCTTGCCTGTCTTAAATTATAAATTAGATTATAAAATACACTTACTTTATTTGAACTAGTTTAATTACTTCAAGAATATTTTATTTACTTTTAATATAATATGCTTAATCGTAATGATGTTTCGATAGTCTTGTTTCAACTACAGTAGAGCGCCGATTATCCGAAACAATTGGTACCTTCTATATACATACATCTTTTATTTATTTAAAATGACTATGGTACTTTAAAGAAAAGCTTTCGGATAATCGGCGCTCTATTGTACTAATTTAGTTTAATTTTTTAGAATTTCTTAATCATAAAGAATAATTAAAGCATAGCGTATGTACACAAATCAGTTATGCTTGAAGTGAGCAGTGTTGTTCCTAGCAAGCGCCTGCAATAGTAGGCAATTGTCCCCGTCTATAAGTTAAGGCTCGGCTCTCCACATTCAAAACTACGATATTGGGTACCAATTTCAATGTTAAATAACCAAAACATACCCTCACTATTAAGCATATTTTTGTGCTGTTTTTGTTAAAAAACGAAAGCTGTATTTTTTTTCTTAAAGTAAAATAGATTGTGGGTGTTGATTGCTAATGATTTTTGCAATATCTCTTTTTGCAACTGAGTAAAAAATTTATAAAGTTTACTATTTTTTACTATTTATATCATACGTTTATGAAAACAATAAAACGGTTTCTGAAAATGTATTCGGCAATCAACATCCGCATATGACAGTACTTCAAAATGAAACCAAATTTTTAAATTTATTCCACGAATTAACGGAAAAATATGACTTATTCTGTAGCATTGCTCTTATGGGAATAAGATTCAATATGGCGGGCAGGGAAGCGCCCCCTTAAGGGTCGGCTCTAGCTGTCGGCCATGTTGGTTGACACTCCATAAGACCAATATTAAATTAAAATCCATATTTTTCCTTTATTTTTGATCGGATAATTATGAACGATATATCATTTTAAAGCTATGGCCAATACGCATGCAAATGGCTTTTCCAAAATTAAGAAAAACGTTTTGTTTAATATTTATTAACAATTTAAAAAATTTATTTTTAATAATTTTTTATATTGTCACTATTAGTTATAGCGAAAAAGTACCAAGCCATTTGCATGAAGAATTTCGTCCCCAAGAGTTTGGTATTTTTTTGAAAACGCTATTTGAACAATTGCGGGTTTTAAATGGATTTAGGCTGAGCAATGTCCGTGTAACCTACCGCCGCTATAGGGTGACTTTAAATATTTTTTTACGATGTAACTATTAATTATAGCGAAAAATTATCAAGCCATTCGGATGAAGAATTTTGTCCCCAAGAGTTTGGTATTTTTTTGAAAACGCTATTTGAACAATTTCGGGTTTTAAATGGATTTAGGATGAGCAATGTCCGCGTAACCTACCGCCGCTACGCTGGAGTCGCAGGTTGCTTTCTGTTTTACTAGAGCCGACCCTTAACTCTCATGGTCAGTACTGTGCTGTACTCACGAGTGTGGACCTGGAAAGAACGCAACCCGCACGGCACAGTGCATTGGTTTTGCCCTGTCACTTATTTTAAATGCGTTTCTAAAAAACATCGGCCTGCATCTCTTCTCTTGAAAACACGGAAGTTCTCTTTATTAAAAATTAGTAAGTGTGTTTAACAATAGTATTGAAGGATGTTACCGAGGTGATCCACTAGGATTTGAAAATCGGCATTTCTGAGAAATCGGAGGGTTGATAGTTCCGCAAAACATATTAGTGAGATGGCTAGTACAGCCTTGGCCAACGGCACCAGTCTTAGCGCCTGTAAATCTCAGGTACACACTCGTTAGTACTACACAGTATGTAAATATTCAAAATGGCGACAGTGAACATTTTAAAGTCGTATATCTTGGAAACTAACATTTTCGTTTTCTGTTTTTGACAATAAGTTGGTTATTTTCAAAGTACAGAACAATTTTTAAAATCAAGTTTTTTCATAAAAAATTTTAAATATTTTATCTCCTATACAATTACCGTAAAATTTATGGTTTCCGAGACATTTTAAACGGTTAAAACATACTCAAAGTACTGAATTCTGTATGACCAACATCGGTGCACCGTCTTAAATGATCTGATTTAAAAAAATGCCCTCTGGTTAAAGATATTCTGTGTTTCACGTACAGACTACTACGGCTGCGAGGTCTTGAGGTGTCGTTGGTTTGGTTCCGGGTCACGCTGGAGTACAGGGGATTCCATGGCAGATTTAGCTGCTAAGGAATCCACGCACTTACAGCCTATCGTGGAGTGTGTATTATTTAAGCAGTGGAAAGAACAGTGGACAGCGATACAGAATAATAAACTGCGAGACATTAAAGACACCGTCCGTCAAGTCGTAGAGAGAAAGTGGTGGTTTCTCGTCTACGCCAAAACATGCTAACCCATGGGTTTAGTCCATACTGTTCTAAATTTCTTTCCATGAAGCACCTTTTTTTTATTTTGAAAAATTAAAGCATGTCCGTAAGAGGATTGGGCTACCGAATTGCATTCAGACGATGATGGGTGATGATAATAATTGATATCAACGTTCATAGACTACTGACATGGTGTGCATCATTTGACTTATCGTTTGTGCATCGTTTGAATATGATTAGCAATATTTAGAGATACCTGTTTTGACCAAATTATCTATTGTGTTTTGTTGCTAGGGTGTATTAGTATGTGTTATAATTGTTTAATTTATGAGCATTCGTTGAATGCTCGTGTTTTTTTTATATCTATGAGGATAGTCCAGGAAACAATAGCAAAGAAAGTAACCAAAACAATTGGTCAATTTCCGACTACAAATTATAAAAAAAATCATCAGTTAGGGTTTTAATGTCACTTTAGTTAGATTATCACTAAATTTTAAAATAACTAACTCCAAAGCAGCAGACATGTCCAGAAAAGCGAACAGAGTTTACGGTTAGCAGTAGTTTCCACGACTATTTCGATTTATTTGTATATAATTAGACATATTATCGTTAGGTGTAAGCACGATAAATACGAAATTAAATAGTACAAAAGTTCCATAAAGTCTCAATCCGATATAGATTCGTGGATAAAATACAATGCCATGAAAAATGCAGCCCCGAGTGTCAGGTTCCGTCGCCGTGGCTAATAGGCTATATCCGAGTACGCAATAAAACCAGAGTGTTTGCGTGAATGACAGGAATGTATTTGTATAATAGAACATATATTTTTTCCTTTTATGGTACCGAACCCTAAACCACAATTCGACTATATTGGAATATTCAGCGAATACAAGAAGTATCTCAGATACACTCAGACTATTATAGTAGGGTGGGAGTGACATCCCTACCCGCTAACCCTGGTATTAAATCAATTACTGAATCGACTAAAGCACAGCCGCAAAGCATTACCATTAATTAAATCGCTAATAGAAATATATCCAGCAGACTGTGGAAGGGGGTCGGCTGCAGGCTGTACTAATGAGCAATACCAGTACGACCTTTCAAATACTAATTAAGTATGTACATTGTTCTTGGTGGGATATTTTCTCATTTATAAATAGTAATATAATTTTTGAAGAAATCCAAAACCTATTTGCTCAAATGTTTTCTAACAAAAGAATGGATAAATATAAATACACTCGCAATAGTAATAAAACAATTTTCATGTCGATACCTATTTTGGTTTCAAAAATATTGCCTTTAATTTAGTTATCCATATTATTTCAATGAAAGTTTTCTACAGAATTTTGATAATTCACTTCCTTTACTTTCCCTGAACCTTCCTGTAAAACCCACGGTTTATTTGAAAATTGTTTTACTACATTTACATTACATTTTACTAACAAATTATATTGCAAACATTTCTGCCTCTACAGCCGTTCTCCTTACATTACCAACCACGGAAGACAAAGAAAGCAGGTGTATATTAGTATATTACCAAAGTACAAATAGATTTAATTTAAAATATATATCGTTTGTCACCTGCTATATGTAAGTTAATTTTGTATCTTCAGTTTTTAGTGTTGATAAAATGAACACTAATATGAACAATTTCCTCAGAATATCGTGCTAAATATTGAGAGGAAGCAGTACATGTTCATTTTCCAGTGTTTGAGTTCGCTGAGTTCAACTGAACTAAGACCACAATTCCTATAATATTGAAGCCTCACTCGATCCTAAAGTTAAAGTATTTAAAATCCAAAAACAACATAAAAAGTAGTGGTTCCTATAGTAAAACATGGAATTATAGGAAAATGTTGGCTAATGTTTTAAGTTATAGTAACAGATTTTAATACATCTCATGAAAAAGTACGGCTATTTTAAAGTCTACCAAATACCACTGACTAGATACCACTGATGGCGAACGTAAAATGATCACATTAAATACTAGAAATTTTTCTGCAATAATAACAAACAACTGAATTCCAGACCGTCTTCCAAAAATATATAAACCCACTGCTACGTCTGTATTTTCGTAGCACATAGGGCCTATTTGTTGTTACAACTCGCCCCCCCCCCCCCTAAACCGGGGGATGATAGTCTTCTACCCTTATCCAAAGCCACATGAGATTCCGTCACCATGGAAACACACCCTTGCTATAAACAAAGTCCTATTTTCAAGAACTTCCTCAAGACAATGGTCTAAGCCGTGGAAAACCGCGCTAATTCCAGAATCCCTAATCACATTAACCGCCCCCTTCGTCTCTAAAACACGGATCAGGTTTTAAGGATTATCAACCGTGCTTATTAAGAAGGGAATGAGAGACACTGCGTGCTTCGTACGCCAACTCCGAGCTTGCTTCGCTTTCACAATTAATTTATCTATATAAAAGCAAAATGGCACTGATTCATTCATCAGCAGAACTAAAAATCTACTGAACC
>JAGFPH010000842.1:178475-191960 GCA_018207615.1 Philaenus spumarius
ACGCCGTACGTTTGTCTCCAGTCTGAATATAATTCGTAAAACAAATCGCGTATACATAAATCAAGTGGAAACAGGAGCGAGGATTATGCTTGTTTAAGCGTCCATTTTGTCATCTGGCCAAAACAAAGTGGACACGGGAGAGATGATGTGGACAAACAGCCGTAAAGTCGTGTCATCCAGCGGTCATTTGTTCAGCTTTATCTCCTAACCTCTTCAACGCCAGCTGTCGCCTTGACCACATCTTGGGGATTTATGTACAACATTTCGCCCGCCTAGTCGCTGTCTGATTTCAAACTGGCTATTTGTGATGGACATTAAATGTAATAAGTCGTAAATAAAACAGAAAGAGCTTAGGCTGGTGGAGGGTTCCCACTGTTATCAATTTTTACATAGTAAATGACCAATCAATAAGGCCGGGTCTCGCCATGTGCGTGCACCCAAGCTACCAAAAATACGTACGTAATCACAACTCATTGATTAAACTCGTTCATAGAAAATTAATGTCTTTTATTTTTGATGTAGCCTGTATAGCCTATTTATAAAGTCGTTAGTTAACATAAACCAAAGCCATATCATCATTAATATTAAGTGATTTGAATTAAACAAACCGTAAAATAAAACAAAAGTATATTAATGTAAAAATTGCATTGGGCCTATATCAAAGTAAATTACGATTTTAGCCTGAAGAAAGGATTAATAAAAAAAAACTTTACTTTGGTTACTATTTTTCAAAAAAACATGACCCAAATTGTAAAAACTTTGCTTGCTTACTAATCAAGTAACGTTAAAAACTACAAATCCCACAAGTAGTAATAGTAATGTAGGTAATCTACTTGACAAAAGGTGCGAGGAGAAAAAAGATGCGTGTGTAATGCGTTTTACTTCTTTGATGTGATTAAAATATATATACATTTATACAATATATGTTGAACGTTTATTCTAATTAATTATTTTAGTTATTTATTAAATAATAATAGACTTTTTTATATTTGATGATGAGACATATATGTTTCGAAACGCGTCATAGACATACGCTGAACGAAGTCACACGACGGACGAAAGGTAAAATTAGTTAATAATAATAGGATAATTTATAGTCCAATATCAACAAATAATGCATGCTGACAGTTAACCTCAATTAAATTGGAGCACTTAAAAAAGGTTTTACTACTAATATTCACAAATTTTAATATATCGATTGCAACAGTATTCACCAATATTCAATATCAATCATTACTGCATCTTTATGATTAATAGGCTCATATATAATTTGTATTCATATTAAATTTTCTTTAAGCATATTTTTTGCAAAAAATTATACATTTTAACCCCTTAATGTTTTTAGTTTTCGCCGATAATTAGGTCATTATATATATGGTGTTACTTGATAAAACGTGTCATTTCAAGAGTTTGTTAAACATAAGTTATTGTTTTATCTCCAATTTTTACAAAGTATTTAGAGCCTATCAAAAATCTAAAATCTACTTTTCAAATTCCATTTATACAAAAAAGGTAAGTTTAAAAAATGCGAAAAGTGAAAACATACTAGTTTTATCTATTCAAGTATTTAAACAATTGCAAATTAACTCTAACCGAGGCAGTATAGTGTTTTGATAAAATTGAAAATAGATTTTCTTAAAACTACCTAACCATTGGTTTTAATGTTACGGTATTATTAACACATGACTATTTTTTTGTGTGGTCCAACGGCAAAATGTTCAAAATTACTTTGTTTAAAATAAATGTTCGAACTATAACCTAACAAACAACATTTTTCAGAATTTTAGTTGTTCACGGATCAAGCTACTAAGCTCTGGTTTGTAACATTTAGTTTGTATTTTGAAAAGCTTTACGATGTTGTTGCTTGCACACATGTCCTACTTTTTCATGAATATGTTCAGTGTTAGTACTATAATCATCTGTTAAATAAACTTGGAAGTTGACTATTTCCATTAATAGCTGATTTCGTACAACTTTTATTACTAATTTTTAAGTTAGGATTTTGTATAGAAGTAGGTCTAAATCATGAGAGTTCTTTTGAACCTTTATAATATTTACATCTTAACATGGTCTTAATAATTTGTTTCAGATTATAAGTAATATTAACAATCTTAATTAGCTTTATTTCTGCGCCTTCAGCGGATAATAGAAATTGGTTGGCGTGCGAAACACGCAGAGGTCATGCATGAAATCTAAAGGTTTTGTCACACTTAGTTTTAGGATGAGAGGTGGTTAGAATCGATATCGCGTATTGCTAGTTGATTACATGATTAAGCCTACACTTTTATTCAAAAGAAACTATACACGGAATTGGATGTAATAATACAGACTGGATGATGGAATAAGTTTGGCAGAGACTCCCTTGGTCAGATGTATAAATACAATTTCTATTTTCCATTAAAGGTTTACGTTGTGTAATTGCAGACATCTAGTATAAGAGTGGATATTATCACCGTATAATATTTCTTTGAATTTCCCATTTAATGTCCAAGCCTACTAATATACGTACCGTTCTTCCGCGATAAAGAAATGAAATTAAAACGCGTCCCCTAAAATTAGACCCTGAGCAACAGTATCGTGATCTACAGTATCAACCCTTTCCGTGTAATGTGGTCGTTGAGTCCGCCCACACGCCCTGCGAATAATTGCTGCTTAATTTAAGTCCTCTAACCACGCCAAGGGGGAAGTAAGACATTCTGGAGTCGAGATTTTCATGTTGAATAAACCAGGTGGACGTAATGTTACTTCTTTTAGTAATATCTTTAAGAATTTGTTGGTTATGTACTTCAAAAGGGAACACAAATTTGGAAACTGCCTATTTTATAAAGCAGCATACTTTTTTAAGTGAGGAGTACATATTTTACCCGAAAGAATGAATATAAAATTTGTCCAATTAAATTTTGAAACTCTTTTAATTCGCTCAAACTCTTTTAACATTTAATTATGAAGTTGCAAAGCCTCGTTTGTTACAAAAGTCGCTTTTTCAGGATTTGATGGATGATCAATTTTGTTATTATTAATTCTTCGGACATTTATGTATGAAACAATACATTAAGTTTCGGGAATACGCATCAACTCTCCTTATCAAGTGACTAAAAACTGCAGGAACACAAATCTAGAGAACTAGGCCTATGTTGGTTTAGATAACTAGGCACTTGATAACGAGTGGTGATTAGTATTGTTATTTTATTATTATTATTATGTTTCGGGAGCCGTGAATTGGTCGGGGAGTTGAGCAAAATCTGGGAGAGTCAGGAAAATTAACTATCAACATGATGTAGGACCTTTATTTTCGAATCTCTTAAGTTACTGTTTTTTACGGGTTTTTAGAAGGAGGATGAATTTTTACCCTTATTATTTAGAGACCCAACTGTCCAATTTTAATTCAGCATACATTGTTTTTTCATTGGTCCTTTCTCTGTCATTTCCGTTAATTTCACTTTCTTAAAAAATTTAACATTTTTATGGAACATTATTCCCAAGCAAGCTATTTTAAAAGTGCTATTTTGAAATAGTGAAGAACCACATTTGCATATGTTTTGACATTTTGAAAATAGTTTTGATTATTTAATGTTTTCAGAATTACATACAAATTTCTATTTTAGGCTATAGTTGACTTCATATGGTGTACAACATTTGACTTCATTAAATTGTGTTTTTGTCAGACATTTTTTTGCGTTGCAGAAAATTCGTGACAGTTATGCTTATTGCAATTTAGTTTAAAGTTAACAATTTTTCAGCTAAACATTTTAAATGTCCTCTGTTTGGAAAACAAATTAAATAAACAAATTTCACACAAGATAAACGTGAAATCATTGACGTCCTCTAGTTTGTTGAATAACCTCTCCTGAATCATTCACAAAGTCGGGAGAATAAATATCTTTTAAATTCCATGTTACATTTCAGAACCTTAAGTTTTAGTTAAAACCTAAAATATTTAACTTTGTACTTTCATAAATCACGATTTAATCATCATCCGATTTATAAAATCCTCAATCCGCCAAGAGCACATAGGTATTTTACACATTCAATCTATGCATTCAATCTTCCAGCTATTGCGCGCACACGGAAGTGTAAACAAAGACATGACGTACCAATTTATCAAGATGGCATTGAATTCGTATGCGGGAGTTTTCTATCGTTTATTTATGTCGAATGTAAATAAGGATTTAATCAAATGCAATGCCGCATAAATAGTATTCTTTAATGAGACACGAGTGACTTAGCTTTGGCTCATTCAATCAAGGTGGCATTTTGTGTTGAACCGAGGAAATAACTTAACCTTATACAGAGTGTACAAGTATATAGGTGGCATTGGACGAGAACGAGATTGATTTAAGTGGCCGTGAAAGTACAGTTAAGCATACAAATGTAAATATATACTTAAGAGCAGATTGTTTAGTCAGGAAGTTAACCTTTGAGTGCCCTTTTACTTAAAAGATTAAAAAAAAATAATACAAATTATTTGTACTATCGCCAAAGAGAAAGATGAAATTCAAACCACTAGTGTCATTTGAATTTTTGAAGGACTGCTGTCAAATTACTTAAAATCACAGATTGTTACAAACAAATTCTTATTACTGATTAGTAATGAAATACAATATATAAATGCATGGTTTGAAGCTAAAATCAAATTTTTGAAAATAAAAACACAGAACACAATTCTTTCAAAGTCGTTATCCTCAGTCACATTCCAGCTACAACTAACTTTGTCCCGCGTTGACACGCGTTTTGTGAGAATTGCGTTCTGTATTTTTATTTTTATAAACTAGTAAACCTCCGTGAAAAATCACAATAATTAGATACACAACAGAAATACATCATTTAGACAAAATACTCTTTAAAAACAACACACTTTATACCACCTATACTATTACTATACTGACGGGGATTTTTAACTCGGTAAATGTGTACAATTATAAGGATTTGATAGAATAAACTTTTAACACAAAATCTCACAACTAATACTTTTATTAACTCAAACGTGTTTCAACGACAAAGTCGCCATCTTCAGTGGTGCACGAGCTAGAATAGTCAAACCATAACTATAACTATAATGAGTTATAGTTCGACTATTGTAACTCGTGCACCACTGAAGATGGCGACTTTGTCGTTGAAGCGCGTTTGAGTTAATAAACGTATTAGTTGTGAGATTTTGTGTTCAAAGTTTATTCTATCAAGTATATCTTCTCACAAGTCAAGCTCAATATTTATTTATAATTATAAGGATTATAAAACTGTAGGAATATTTTGTTAAAATTTTGTATTTATATATGTTATTATATATTTAAAGAAAGATACAAATATTTTCTCTTAATTGCTTTTTATTACATATTGATAGATCAAATGATTTAGAACTTATTAATATTATAGTGACGAAATTAATAATCGAATATGTTTATATGTTATACGAAGATGTACGATGTTTCCGAAGTTAAACGAATAGGTATTTCTTCTTTAAATTTGTATAAACGAATATTTTGATGATAAAAGGTTGTATTTATTTACAGTTTATAACCTCAACACAAATAATATAACGTATTATAACATACATTAGTTCTATAACTCATATTTAAAAAAATCAACTTCATAAGAAATTATAATGATTGAAGTTGTAAACATAACCCCAAAGTATAATCTACACTGGGTTTGTAGATATAGGTTTTTTTTATGTTGTCACTATTAATTATAACGAAAAACTACCAAGCCATTCGCATGAAGAACTTCGTCCCCAAGAGTTTGATATTTTTTTAAACGCTATTTGAACAATTGCGGGTTTTAAATGGATTTAGGCTGAGCAATGTCCATGTAACCTACCACCCTATAGGGTGATTTTAAATATTTGTTTACGTTGTAACTATTAATTACAGCGAAAAATTACCAAGCCATTCGGATGAAGAATTTTGTCCCCAAGAGTTTGGTATTAAAAAAAAAACGCTATTTGAATAATTGCGGGTTTTAAATGGATTTAGGATAAGCAATGTCCGCGTAACCTACCGCCGCTATAGGGAGTCGCAGGTTGCTTTCTGTTTTACTAGAGCCGACCCTTAAGTATTACAGATGGTGGGTGAAATTAGCTGTTATATTATATGCTACTCACGTACGTATGTACGGACGTAGCCTACATTCGCTTTTGTAGGAGTTGCTAATTTGTTCTTACTGTTAGTAGGTGCGCACCTTATTACATTTTTAAATGTATTGTGTTTTATGTTTTTGTGTCTCTTAACTTAATGTTTTGACATCCTCTAATCAACGAGGGATTTTCTGATGATGGAGTAGACATCCAGAAACGCGCCAATAGAAGAAACAAAATAGGTTACTGAAGGAAAAATAAAAAGGTAGTGTGTACGTTTGCCAAATACTCACTGCCCAAAGGTTTCTTAAAACCCTTTTAGTGCCAGGCCCAATATGCAAGATTCGTCTAAAAGTGCCAAGCCGTTTTTGCACTTTTGTAGTGCTTTTATATAACACTTCATAACTTATAAACTATTCATGCTACACTAATAAAAATTTTAACTCGTCTAAAAAATACTATAATGATGTTGATACTCAGATTGAAACTGGTCAACCTTTATTAAAAAAATTTAAAAAAATTCACAAACAGCTGGTTTTAAAACAAAAATTTTGTTAAATACTGAGTTTGGAGTGCCATAACACTATTTAAATCATTCACTATCATATTAAAGCATAATTATTATTGAAGAAGAATATATTTTATACATTATTAGAAAAAATCATAAAAATCCACTAAAAAATAAAAAAATACATTAAAAAAAAACAAAGTTTTTATCACGCGCCTTTTTTTTTACAATAACACAATTGGTAAAGAAGAGTAACTATTTATACTAATTAAAAGTAAATATTGAGTCACTACCATTTTTATCTTTAATTTATAAATAAATTCGAAGAAATTTTAAGTAAAACAAAGAAATGAAGTAAACACACTACGCATAAATAGTTTACAGTAAACAAAGTTTGTAGGTTAGCTAGGCCTAGCCTACAGTAACTATCACTAAAGAAACACAAATTAAGAATATATTAAACTAAATGAACAACAAAAGTTATTTCAAATAAAACACAATACCAAAAAACACAAGTCTATTGTCCTAAAATGTATAAAAATACAATAAACATTCTAATAAACACAACAGTAACAATGTTTCAACTCAACTACGCTAGACCTTGCGTCTGCTAGGCCGGAACAGCTGTTCACTAAATCGATAGTATTTCAACTATTTTCTGTCCAAATAAGATTATTTTTACATAGGTTTAGAGCTGAAAGATTGCTTTATACAACTAAGTGAACGCCAACGCCATCTGTTAGAATTCATAGGAACTATGTGCACATACTAAATGCGCCGATACAATCGGCGTTGGCACTTCTTGCATACGTATGTTGCGCCGATCGCATCGGCGCGTGGCACTAAAAGGGTTAAATTGAATGCAGATTTTTATTGTGTGTAAAATATTAAATTATTCCTGTTATATCTAGAAAATAGGTAACATTAAATTATAATTGTACACATCTCTGCGAGTGTAGCTGTCAAGGCAGTAGGCATGCGGTATATGAATTAAATTTGTGCCCATTTATTACTATTAAATCTACATAAAACATTGCAGACTTTTACAACATATTTAAACTTTTGAATATTTTAACTTTTAAACTACAAACTATGAAAACCCCTGGTTTGTATAATAAATTTGATTGTAAAGTTGGTAATATTTTCCAATTCATTGTAGTGTTTACTCGTATTTAAGTTTTACGAACTGAAACTGTACCTCGATTACCCAATGTCTTTTGATATCTCATCACCGATTCCCACTCGTAAACCATCTGTGAAATTATTGCAAAACACAGCTGTCGTTTTTCAACACCAAATTAAAATAATTAACCAATAAATGTTAAACAATGGTGAAATAAACGACCATAAAACTGACAATTTAATGTTCAACACACAATCCCAGCGTAGGTTCGGACACAACTTATGGTGGGCGCCGTGGAAAATCGTAAAGTGAAATTATTCTACAATTGTAAGTAATTACTTTTAAACCTACACAACAGATAGAGCCGTCTTCGGCACGAATCGGCAACACTGTGGTGGTATTTATTTTCTATTCTTTAGGTGAAACTATTTCTTATATTTACAGCAATTTGATTGGCGTCTACTAGAACAAAAGCAAGTAATTCATTTTAAAAGCTATTAAATGTTAATAGGGGAATATCATATCCACTCCCGAGTCCCGCTACCAGATTCATTCCAAATTGTACCCGGAGTATTATTGTGTTGTTTATTCAACTGCTCCAGAAGGAAAATAACAAACTGTTTTCGGAACATTTTTATGTTGCTTGCTCACTTGCTCCCAAAAATACCTTTTATATTGTATACTTTTATTGTATACTTTAATACTGTCACGAATATGATGATTTATTAGGACAGTGGCACTTGGATCGGAGAAGGGAGGTGGAGTAGCGGTGTCCTGGATCATAATATAGTAGGGCCAGAGTGATTGCTTGAATAACAACATTTTTTAAATGCATATATATGATATCAGTTTTATTTGGTGTAAAAGCTTTCCAAAATGGATATAAACTATCCATTCATTTCACTACTCTTGCATTTCTTATTTGGAGGCATTATACACTTCACAATTTACCTCTTCTGCCGCTGTACAAAAACTTTGACAGTCTTTTATCACCGTACACACCTCCGTCATACGATCATATTGCCATTACTTTACGTGACGCCAACAGCCAACTCTTTCTATGAAACCAAGAGCATCTGTTTGTATGGCAACTTTTTAATATCGTCATTCGCCGTCCTATTACAGCCGCAAAATTACGGTTCGTTATCGGAGGAAACCCAATCTCTATCCTATACAAATTGGTGCAGTTGAACTCAACATCACCCACCAATAGAGTCATCTTCTCTAGGCCTTTGCACCAACTGGCAACAACGCAAGGGTGTGAAGGATAAGGGTAATTATCTTCTATTCTTTACCTGAACCCTTCCCTTCCATCAATATGATTGGCATCCATTACAACGTATTATAGTGGGGCCTAAGGTGTCCTAAAGGATAAATTCTATTGTAAGCAACCCTTGTGTGTTAAATTAATACAACGCTTCGCCCTTATCGTCCGCTTACTATGATTGATTATGGTCTAGGGCGGGATGGGATCAAGCTGCGTGGCTCCGCTCAGTGCGCAGAGGGTAGTCATGTCTGGGACGTAAACTGAGGACGTATTCTTTGTATGTTTTTATTGGCAAATAAAACTATTGTAAATAAATGGATTTATTAAAACTAATTTAATTAAAAAAAAACTTGTGTTCACTTTAATTAACGTAAACTCTCTTGCTACGTCCACACGTATATTTTCTAATTTATTTTGAATAAACATGTAGGATTGAACCTAACCTCAAATCTAATATGATAAAATAAATGAAATGTATAACTCAAATTATTAGGTTTTTTATAATCGGAATTTGCAATACAAGTTTTAAAGAACCATCAGCCTAACTTTAGCCTAGATCGAAACAGAAATGAAACCTAATACAAATACTTTTAACTTAACTTATGAAATTAAGTGAAATTAGATTCAGATTATTACTAATTATTACTGTTAATCCGTCGTGTGTCTTAGTTTTGCTTGTAATATACACGACTTGTTTCGAGACCGGTATACCATCTTAAGTATTTACCGGTATCTCAGTTTAAGTATTTTCTTACTTTGAGGTCGTTGTGTGGATATAAAAACAGTAAACCTCTTATAGTAAACAACAAATTAATACTTAGAGCCTGGTGATTTTAATTGGTGTACATCATCCCGTGGTCTATGATCTGAGTGAACTTACATCAATGACACGATTGTAAAGTTTTGTTTTACAACCTTAAAAAACCCAAAACCTTCAAAAAGAGGAGTAATCTAACATGACAAGTGTTTCCGTCAGAATCGCCTTTGGAATTATATGAAATTATAATTAACCAGAAAGACCGGCTCACAGAAACCCGCGATAGATCCACAGGTGGTTAACCGAATTATATATTCAAAAGTTTTCATTTGATTAAAGTCAGAATATCAAGCTTCTCTCATTTATTCGGTTGACCTTGGACAGTTGACCCAAGTTACAAGGTGATAACTTATTTCAAACGTCCATCTCTGGATGTGATGGGCGACACATCGCAGCATTAAATGCAAGACGGACTGCCATAGACCAAATTGTCCACGGTATAAACTGGGCGAGAAATGAAGGCGGCTATTTTACAAATTATGAACGCTTTCAAAAAATGAATCACTGCACTATGCTTTCTTGCATACAAACCTACGGATTAAAGAAAAGTTATGTCGCAGGATAACCGGGTAAATATTCGACTATAATAGATTGAAGATGTAACTTAAAAGAAAAACATGAAAAGTGCGAGTTTCACTCACGGCCAAGGGTTCCGTATCGCCAGTCTTCCGAACGTTTTATTAAAATGATATAACAATAACACATTATGTCCCCTCCCCCCAGATGATGCAAAAACTAAGGGGGTTTTCTTTGCTCCAGCTGGCGGTAATACAAGCTGTTAATGCAGTTTTTCATATCCATTAGTATATTAAAAGTCTACAAAACACTTTTAAAAAGTACTTAAATGTAGCCTATTTTTAAGTTACAAATAGCCTACCAACTGGAGTGAACCTTCACTTAGAGATTTTTATGTTTATTAAATATGCTTTAATCTAATAATATTTATTTTATTTTTAAGTAAACCTAGTTTGTTTTGGTGAAATATAAAACTTTTAATAACTTTTATTTTAGGAATGGGGGATGCAGCTGATTGTAGGAAGTGTTTAATTTATCAATACTAAAACTCAAGATAAAAAAAAAAAACTTTAACCTAGCACTTAGCAAACAAAATGCTTACTTTAAATAAAATATTACAACTAATTATTGTTGTATTTGAAACACGCCAAAAGCCCACGTCGGAACTATTACGCTCATATTTGATCGTAATGCAACTGTACCGATTTGAAGATACATTTGTCGGTTTCTTAATTTATGCAAGGTAAAGCGTGCCAGTTCATATACAACTCAATAAACACGTTAAAATATTATATCACGGTTCAATTTGGAGAAAAAGGATCGTATTTAAAAGAATATATAAATATGGCACTTACGTATTATACGGAGGCCACTATTTTTTTAAACGTTGCTAGGTTGGGTATTGTTTTAGTAAACAACAGAAATGCAAGAATAATTTTAAAAAATAGCATACAGTTCTAACCTATAGTATTTAGTCATGCTATGTTTAGTTGCTAGGTTATTACTAAAAATAGTATGTAATAAAAAACGTCTAAAAATAGTGGCTCCCGTATAATACGTAAGTACCAAATGTGTGCAGTATAGTTTTAAAGTGACAAAAGTATTGTGAGAGTACTCTTCTTGCTATTTCACAAAATGTTGTCCAACGAACTATATCTCAGCTTAAGGGTCGGCTCTAGTAAAACAGAAAGCAACCTACGACTCCCTATAGCGATGGTAGGTTACGCGGACATTGCTCATCCTAAATCCATTTAAAACCCGCAATTATTCAAATAGCGTTTTTTAAAAAATACCAAACTCTTGGGGACAAAATTCTTCATCCGAATGGCTTGGTAATTTTTCGCTATAATTAATAGTTACAACGTAAAAAAATATTTAAATCACCCTATAGCGGCGGTAGGTTACACGGACATTGCTCAGCCTAAATCCATTTAAAACCCGCAATTGTTCAACTAGCGTTTTTAAAAAAATACCAAACTCTTGGGGACGAAATTCTTCATGCAAATGGCTTGGTACTTTTTCGCTATAACTAATAGTGACAACATAAAAAAATATTAAAAATCAATTTTTAAAATTGTTAATAAATATTAAACAAAACGTTTTTCTTAATTTTGGAAAAGCCATTTGCATGCGTATTGGCCATAGCTTTAAAATGACATATCGTTCATAATTATCCGATCAAAAATAAAGGAAAAATATGGATTTTAATTTAACATTGGTCTTATGGAGTGTCAACCAACATGGCCGACAGCTAGAGCCGACCCTTAATTCAAAAATTAGTACAGCTAAAATTTCAAAATATCGAACATTATATGAACTCTATAGTAATAAATAACTAATGAGCTTGCCTTGTGAGAAAGTAACTAGATAAAATATAATCTGAACTCAAAATCTCACAATAAATGCGTTTACTAACCTCAAACGAATTCAACGACAATGTCGCCATCCTCAGTGATGCACGGGCTCCAGTAACCAAACTATAACTCATAACTTATAGTTTGGTTATTGTAGCCCGTGCATCACTGAGGATGGCGACATTGTCGTTGAAACGCGTTTGAGGTTAGTAAACGTATTTATTGTGAGATTTTGTGTTCAGGTTGTATTTTATCTAACTCTATATTAGTTTGTAAAAGTAGTGGAATATATAACTTCCGTTCATCGAACAAGTATTGTTGAGTCCGAAGTGAAATCTGTGATTAAAATAGAGCTCACAAGCATTATATTATATTTAATATTTATTAATATGAAACAGTTTTCATTTCATAATTACTAGCTAAGAAGGAAAGCGAGAGATTGAAAGTGTAGGCGGTAGTTGTGAGGGAGGCCAAGGTAGCGCCGGGAAGTGAATTATTAAGTCAAGAAGGCAGTAGGTTGCTACAAACGTAATAAGTCATACGTCAAGAAACACAGCAATAGGCAAAGCTTTGTTTTAAAAGTCTTTTTAGGCACTAGCATTTAACAGTTACCTTGAAAAGTGCTTTTTTTCTCTTATTCGGTTTCTAAAAACGTTATTGAGCCTAAAACGACAGTGACAAATATTTTTTAAATTACGAGAGAGAAAAATAAAAAAAACAGCCATATTTGTTAACAAAATAACTGAACAAGAGAAACTACACACTTCTCTGAAACTAAAAACACTAAAAAGAACTAAATATAAAATATTGAAAAAATATAAAGGAATTACGATAGAAATTGAACTAGAAAATGTAGTAATTTTCATTTACTACTTCCACAATTCTACAGAAATTTACAACAAAATATAGCATTATAAATACATGCTAAATAAATTATTCGTACAACGTTGCCAAATTTAATTAAGAGCAAATTGATAGCACGCTAGTAACGCGCATGTGCAAATTAAGGTGTGTAATATTTCATGGATTCACTTAATAAAAAATAATAAATAGTTAAATTATATTATTTGCGACAAGATTGTAGACGAAAACAAATTCGTATAAATCACGAAGTGGAGACTGTAGGTTAGTTTAGCCTAGATATTGAGTATATTTTAATGGAAATTTATGTTTTATATTGTTTTAATATATTTGTGACAGCAGATATAATTATGCAAATATAATTAGTACGCCTTCGAAATCATGTTATTGCTTAATTTACTTTAGTATCAACTTTTGAAAATATAGCAATACTGTAACATCCATCAGGATGCAATTTTAAGATGACT
>JAGFPH010000842.1:204457-218914 GCA_018207615.1 Philaenus spumarius
AAAATCTCATTTTAATGCTGATTTTGTTATTGTTCCATTTTGAGCAGTTTATAAGGAAATACATAAGTACAACTTTTACACGGTAGTTATTATTATTACAATTAATATCGATAACCTTAAACTCGCAGTTTTAATATTATAGCAATAAATTTAAAAATTAAGAGCTGTTCCAATGGCAATCCATTTATAACATAAATAAAGCGATAAAACGTAATATCGAATTCTAAACTCTATTTATCCGACCATGCAGGACACTCTCAATTGATTACAGATTCGATTATTGCAAATCCATAGTCGAACAATAGCATAATTAAAACCCGGAGCGGTTGATTAATAGAATCACAAATGGAGTGGGGAGGGTGCAGTATAATTGAATCCAAAACTACATTGTGGTAACGGTGGCCAAATAGCCTGTACAGTTTTGTGGTTATAGTTCGCATGTATAGGGCCCCAAGCAGTAGGTAATAATGCACTCAGGAACATGCATTCAATAAAGATGCCAATTACTCGGCATAATACCACATCGTTTGATGGGTTATAGGCGCTTTGCTCATAAGAACATTGATATTTAATTATCCACATTTCTTCTGGTGCGGAGCAATTACTCCTATTTTCTTGCTATTATAAAATAGGAAAGTATGAAATAAACGGTTTCCAGCACAATAAGGAATTTGCGCGTAAATGTAGGTCCTTATTGTATGAGAGTTTTTATTACACATCCATGACTCTGCTACTTTAGATAATAAGGAGAAGCGGGAGGCGGACTCGCATGGCAAGGATTCCGTACAGAAAATTTTACTAAATGATATTAATAACAACGTGTCAACACTTTATACAGGGTGTTTAAAAAATGTTTGCTATAATTCACTTAGGTGTTTATTGCATCATTTACAGCAGTGGCTCCTTTGAATAACCAAAAGCACTCACGCCCCCACCCACCCACATCCATATTATTTTGAAAAAATGAACAATAACCGTTTTATTATTATTACATAAATATTACACAGAATAATAATTATTTCTCCAGAATATTTATTCATATTATTTTTATTAGACGAAAAGTCCTCTTACATTAAGTAAAGAAAACATTGTGATATCATAACGGTCCAAAAATGTATTTAATTAATGAAGGGTTGACACGGCATGTCTTTCGCAAGTCTTATAGGGTTTTTCCACTCTATCACGCCCCTCCATAAATTCTCCTGCGCCCCAGTGGTTAATAACCCCTGTTTCACAGTATAAAAGTTCCAATAATCATAGGTCACAAAATGCTCCATCTTCCCTCTAGCCGCCATTTTCTTTTTTTAAATAATTGTTATTTCTAGAACGGTTTAACCGATTGATTTCAAACTCGACACCCCCCTTAATTACGTCAAGACCTAGTTAATGTAAAATAACCAGCTTAATCCTATAATCCCAACTGTTGAAGTGATTAAAATGCTATAGGAACATAAACCTAGATAACTAGTTCAATGTTGAAGAAAAACAATACAAAACTAACATGCACCTGCTGGCAAATGCGTGTTAAACAATAGTCCACTCTAATTGATAACGGGTGTTGATTCGTTTTTCCGAAACATCGTGTATTAATTTAACACGTAAATTATGGCAAATGTCTGAATAATTAATAATAATAAAATTGAACATCCATCATTAACAAATTGATTAGCTTCAAATTGAGAACAGTAATTTTTTACAAAATTTCAAGAATAAACTTGTGTTAATGTTTTCCTTTCCTACCGAATGTTACAACTGTCAAACTATCGGGCAACGGGTAACAGACCATGCAAACTAATTATTGTCTACGCTTTGTTTCTGTGGATGTCGAATGGACGCAGTTTTACAGCTACACCTTGTTATGTTTAACACAGGCTAAAACAATTTATTCTAAACGTTTTATACAAATTTAAGTTTTTGAGTTATTTCCATTTAAAAGTTTTAAATGACCTCCATTTTGAAACGGCTTACAGGATTAAGCTGGTTATTTTACATTAACTAGGTCTTGACATAATTAAGGGGCGTGTCGAGTTTGAATGTACAGTATTCAACTCATAGAAAATTTCCGAATAATTAATAATAATGAAATACTGTTATTGTGTTTTTACTAAAAATGTGCGCATCGATCATCCATTCGATAAATCGAATTGTAACGATCCTGGTGCACGATTAATAACTAGGGCTCGTTAGAGCTATGTGAGACAAATGTATAAACAAACAAAAATATAATAGCTGTAGGCAAATTCAAAATAAATTAATATTTATTACAAAATATAGTAATAGAAAGCAATAATTATAAAACAAGTTAGTTTGTTATAAAACCCTGCAGAGAGTTTACTTTTCTTTGGTTGCTTATGGAACGTCTCCAGGCTATACCCCAGCCTTGATCCTTCATCCACCCTTCTTGGGATATTTCTTGAGATGACGAGCTAAGTAAAGTTTCTTTGCCTGTGTTTTTAAAAGTAAACAGAGGAAATGGAATCGTTTGTACTGCGTATCTTGTGCGTTCATCAAGCCGAGCCAAGTATTCCCGTTGGGGACGGATGGAAGTTTTCAAAGAAATACTTCAACCCCACGGGCCATTCAAAGTAAACGTCTTACCAAGCCTTACATAATGTACGTAACTTAGAATTGCAATTGTGCTTTATGTAAGAGGGTTTATGTAAAACTTTCTTCTATTTCTATTAAAATACGTTTAACTTTAAAGTTTCGTTCTGTAACTTTAGTTTGCATTGCTTTGTTTTATGTCTATATATTACAAAAAATAATAAAAGTGTACTCAGTCGATGTGCTGAGAGTAATAAAGTAAGTTTATACAATGTTGTTTCAGAAGTAATATGCCATAATACAAACGCTCATTTGTTTCCAGACTAACCGGTATTTTGTATTTTTCAACTGTTGTAATTACACAAAGACTAAGCAATTATTGGATTTGTACGAATTAAGTTTGTGTCTTCTTCACCCTGGCGAAAATACCGAGTGTACAGTTAATTTTAATGAAATTCAACAGTACAGCCAGCGCTTATGGTGGCGCGAGGGGGGGAGACAATGCTGGAATAAAAACGCAAGTCTCAGCGTCTGCTTATCTCCAACCAGTTCCGTACTCTGAGCATCATCCAATGCAAATAGAATACATTGTGAGTAATTAAAACCATGGGACGACTTTTAAGTTGGCCAGTAGTGCCACAACGGTGTCCCACCAACTTGAGGCCCTTTACATAGATGTCCAATATAAAGGCAGTGAGTGCACAGTTTTCACGTAATTTTAATTATGACTTTAAATTATTGGTTACTAGCAGGGGTACCCGTGGATATTGTATCTGTTTTGGAGCAACAATCACCATTGATTTCAGGTTGATATTAATTAACACATATTGAGAAATTACACATCATATATATATTTCAGAACACTCTATAGTCGAACAGTTTGGTCCACCCTATTTCCACTACTACCAAAACTACTGTGTTTTTATAACTTAAGGTCTGGGGAAGCCCTCAAGTGTGTGTGTTACAGGCAGTGAGCTGGTTGTGGGCGGAAAGAAGCGTGGGGACGGACATTGCTGGACTGAAAACATGAGTCTCAGTGTCTGCTAATCGTCTACTTACCTACCGTTCCCCTACTCTGAGCACCATTCAATATTCAATACAAAGTGAAGGAATTGGTTGAGCGAAAGCTTTTGCAGGTTGACTAGTACTACCACAGCTGGCTTGAATCGCAATATCCTTTTGTAAATTAATATTTTGGGAAATAAGTTTAAATTATCATTAAGAAGGTTTTATTTTACGTGTGACATTTAAATTTGGAAATTATTGTTTGAAAATCCCCAAAATTGACTTAATTAAACCTTTCATTAAAAAGATAGCCATCGATTTATTTCATTCGATTTTTTAAGTTGAAAAACGGCGTCCGAAACACGTTTTTACAAAGTGTATGTTTTCGCTGTTTTACACAGTTGAAGAAGGCTTATAAACTAGATGTCTTCTGCTCGCTTCGCTCGCCAATCCCCGCTCCACATCTACACTTGCCGCTGAGCAAAAGCAAATAGATTATTGTATACTCTAATATTTTCACGGAAATGACGATTGATTATGACAGAGGCACATGGATTGAGAAAGGTTGTTGGGGATTGGCTGATTGTTATACGTATTTATTAGGATTGCTTTTGTATATTAGAGATTTAATAAAATTTTTGATTAATTCCTTATTTTGATAAATCCAACAGTTTGCGTGTCATGGACTCGAAATTTAATATTTTAGATTTTTAAAAGGCGTTTTTTACTTTATATCATAAAAATATCCAATAATTAATTTTATCCTCTTGAGCTTGGCTTGTGAAAAGATGTACTTGATAGAACAAAATCTTGGATACAGAATCTTACAACTACAGTTATAGGCTTAGTTTGACTATTGTAGCTCATGCATTACTGAATATGGTGATATTATAGTTGAAACGTATTTGAGTAAAAACATATTAGTTGTGTATTCTGTGTTCAAGTTTTGGCCCAGAGTATTGACAACTTAATATGTAATATAAATTAATTATCTCACCGGGAAACCCTGTTCTGTGGGTAAAATAAAAAAATATGGAAGGGATGTAAAACTTTTGTTTTTGTTACCTACTGAACTGCAGAAAAATAACAACACTCATAAAATGTCCACTGTCACATTTGAACTGATTATGTTACATACATTTTGTTCTCATTTTGACAAAGAGAAGTACATCTTTATTTACTGCAGATTCATCGTGAAATAGTCTATTCCGTGTTGGCAGAAGTAATCAATTCCCCCTCCTGGTATTTGTCTTTTCATTGGAAACGACGTGTCCCTACGTTTTTGACGAAGGATCTCCTCGTCAGCCGCCTCGCTACTATTATAATACAACAATCTTTCTCTAACAATCTAAATTACTCTAGCGTAAAATGTTTTCTACCTGGATAGAGACAGATAACACGAGATCGATGATACCACTCCTGTCCGTGTGTTTAGTTTTTAAAGCACCGACTATACCTGCATTTAGTTACAATACTTTTGTTCCATTATTATCCCGACTTTACAATGCATTAAATTGAAAAAAGGTCCGGAAGGAGTACAGTACATTCTGGGTACAGTCACAATGTTACGCAAATATTAGAAAATAATCTTTACACTTTACAGAATGTTATTTATTTACTGGACTGGAGGGCTCCGCTCACCAACCGCCGGGTATGCGAAGCAAATGAAAACAGATGACTCAAGATCAATAGGGCCAGAGTTTTTACGTGAATTACAGAACATTTTATATAACTCAGAGACGTTTCCAAACTATTTCGAAAATAAATAAGCCTATGAATGCACTTATGCACATATTTAACTATTCTGTTGGTTTTTAAATTCAGTACATAAGTTGTTTATTATTATTTGACTGAAAAAAAAGTAAAACTAAAAACTTTTTTGTTTCCAACTTCCTAACAATAATTATTTAAATTAAATTACAAGTGAAAAAACATGGACCAAGACCGGGATTTGAACCCAGACCTTTGCCTTTCCGGGGCAATACTCTACCACTGAGCTATCCTGATCCTGCAGATATTGGTCGATGTTATCTCACTTGTACGGTTTTACTGCATTTATGAATTAATAGACTGAATACCTCGCATGCGACTTTGAAAACAATCTCAATTCTTTTTGCAGCCTACAGTGGTGTTCATAAATTCAGTAAAACCGTACAAGTGAGATAACATCGACCAATATCTGCAAGATCAGGATATCTCAGTGGTAGAGTATTGCCCCGGAAAGGCAAAGGTCCTGGGTCCAAATCCCGGTCTTGGTTCATGTTTTTTCACTTGCAATTTAATTTATTTAACCCTTGCTGAGGAAGCGTGTAAGCAGGTAATTTATTACAAATTAAAAATAATAATTATTATTTATTACCACATTTTGTTAAGGAAGTAATAAGTTTCATAAATTAATCCATTTTCTCAATGCGCTTACATTTATCAACGGAAATAATTTGCCATAAATACGTTAAAAACATTATTTGGCCGCCTTTTTTTAAATTTTGGCTGAATGTAAAACATATTCGGTTTTGAGAGCTGTTTGATTTGATATCCTACCTATAACTTACTACATTTTTTTTAAGGTTGAAAAACATTTTAAAGGCTCTATTTTTTATAACTTGGCATCTACGTGGAAGTTTGAATATACAGAAATCAGACATACATATAGAACAATTACTTGGCTAACAAAGGGTACCAGAAACTGGCACATACTTTCTCACAAACATATTTAAATTATTAAACAGATTCACTGTGACTTCATAATTGTAGGTGGGGTAGGAGAGGTGATTTATTAAAGTAGGAGAGTAACTAATAAATATTATTATTACCTAGAGAGAAAACTATTTTATCAATTTGGGACAAATTTGCACCAAACATGCCAATTAGGCCTGTATAAATGTACAAAAAACTTTTGAAAATCCCCTTTTTAGCAAAAACTCAAAAAAATAAGTTATTATTATTTGTTACACGAGAATTTTTTGAAAGATGCAGTTTTTTGAATATGGTAGGGTACTTAAGGGCTAAAAATAAGCCAAATTTTATCAATATCGTTAGAGCCGTTTTTTTTATAACAAAATAATAACTGGTTTTTTGGGGTTTTTTTGCCAAAAGGGGGTTGTTTTTCAAAACCTTTTTTCATGCATTTATACAGGCCTAATTGACATGTTTGGTGCAAATTTGTTCGAAATCGATCGAATAGTTTTCTCTCTAGCTTTGTATACATACAGACATATATAGGCTACAGTCAGACATTTTGTAAAAACCACTTTTTTGGACTCAGGGGTCCCATGTGGATATTTCCACAAAACTCTCAACATCGATTTTTTTTGCGATCACTATACTTTCTCTAACTTATACTATAGTATAGTGAGAAAGTAAAATCTAAACATCCAAATTTCCAGTCCAATTTACACAGAAACGATTGGGTTTGTCAAAAACGTTCAAGTAATAGAAACGTATAATTTTATGTGTAATACAAAGTAGGGAGTTTTCATAAAACATTTTAATGTTGGCCGCCATATTGGAAAAATTACACAAAATATACATTACTTTTTAATGAGAAGTCGATTAGGAATTGTTCTATCTTTGTTAGAAAACAAAAAATCCAGTCGTTTTTTGTATTTTTTTCCACTCTGCATTTTGTTAACCATGCAAAAGTTGACATCTAATTACGGTACATGCCATTGTAGATTAGAACTATCTGTATAGAGTTACCGCGTGTCGCTCAGCCCAAATAGTACATCAAACCTTAGATATTATTTATTTTTATTCAAATGATACACATTTTACTATTCCAAATGAATTGTTTACCGGATAAGTGTGAGGTGGCTTGCTTTTTAACCCAAGCAACCTATTGCCCTTGCTTAGCAAAAACCCAAACAAGTAATATTGCAAACACGGAAATGCTGACGGGCAAAGTAAGAACTAATTGCAAAGTCTAAGCCCCTGTTATCCGTTTCCATGGAGATATTGAAATCTACAACTATCAACTTTATCTGAGACTTCCTACTCCAATAACGTACTCCAATAATACAAAAATACAATTCTCTATTTAGAGAATGTTATATGCAAATAGATACAATATAATTATTATTTAGTCTACACTTTCAGTTCTTTGATTTATTATTTCCGTTATTAAACTCATAACAAATGTATTAAGTAAGTTTTAGGCCTAATGCGGGCTGTATTTGTATAGAAGAGCTTGATTTAATTATAACAAAATTTGTTTCATATTCGAAAAGTAGACACTTTAGAGAGCCCTCAAAATGAAAAAAGAGCGGAAATAAACATTTTAGAAATACGAGAGAAATAAAACACCAAAAATGGAGGGTAAAGTTCAGTCATTTTATGTTTGCACTAAACAAAAGAAGTTGAACAAAACCATCGCACACAAAATATAAAATATATAACCACTGATTACGTCAAATCAAATATGATAAGAACAAAACCAAAAGTAGAATTAACATAGAGAACTTTCAAACATCTTGAAAATCACCGTTGTCAGATTGGCATTAGCTGGAGATATTTTTTTAAGGAAAGTAGAAAGTGCTACTAACTTGAACGTATTACAAAACTGTTAACATACTGTGAAGCAAGGCCGTAGCCCCAGAACCCCCCCCCCCTCCAGAAATCCCGAAATTTAGTAGTACAAATTAATACTAGGTTTAAAAAGTGCAAGTTAAATTATAAAATGTATAACACAACTGAGGATCCAACAACATATTTTACATCATCGTGCAGTGCATGCATACTGATATTTAGATTTGCTTGATTAAACTACAACGTACAATACACATGGATGCAGTAGGTTACAGCCTTACTCTCTTGTAAGTTTGATCATGATGTATTAAATAAGAAAACTATGAAGGTTCAATAAAAATACTTTACTTTAACAAAACAAAATCATTCATCATCCTTACATCCTATAATATTTTACATGGGTAACTATATCAACATTTTTTAAATAAGCATCGAAATTGTTGTTTAACAAGTTCACTGATGCTACGCAAAATTCGTATTTCCTATGCTAGGATCTGACGTTTTATATTTACAGCCTAAATAGAGTAGAAATTACTTTTATTTTTTAACCTTTCTACGTAATAATCATTAATATTTTAAAGTGGATACACATGTGCGTCCATAGCGTATAGGCTTAAAATTGGCGTGTGAAGCACGCAATGCATTGTTTATTGAAAATACTCCCAATACAAGGGTTGACGTGCGAAGCACGCAATGCACTGTGTATAGAAAATACTCCCACTACTGGGGTTGGTGTGCAATGCACTGTGCGTCGGCCGCTTCTCATAGTGTTCAGTGTCAAGCTCACATGTGTCCTTAGTAGTGTTAAAAGGGTTTAAATTCAAATCCCCGGACCTTACCCCCCCCTCCGAAAAGTTTTCCTGGCTACGGCCTTGCTGTGAAGTTAGTTAAAGTTCTGGTTTATTTTGGTGTTGCAATTCTGATAAATAAAACTACGTTGGATCTTATATAAAAACCAAACTCCCATGCTACGCTTGTCAGTTGACGCAACCCGCATGACAATAAACGTGATGTTCGCTGTAATGGTAGTAGCTTGTCTATTATCTCGTAAGACCTGTACTGCATGGTGAACGTGGAATCGAATGTAACTAAAGTCTCCTTTTCGTAACGTAAATGAATTTCCTTTTTTAATCCATGTAAAATAATTGAAGCCTTCAATTTGCGCATACGCGTTACTATCTTACTATTTGGGAGCTTTGTTATCAAATATAATTTTACTGGTTTCTTTGCTAAGTGATAAATATTAATGTGTTTTGCTCGAACATATGCTAACACTTCTATATAAAGAAAATATTACATGACGTTTCGGGAGTATCAACTGTCGTTATCAAGTGAAAAACTAAAACTTGCACATCATACATTATAAATTAAATATAATATATAAACCTTTTTTCTCGACATCTCAAGTCTAATATTCTAGTTCTGTGTTCCTCTTTATTCGTATTATTAGTTTTAGTTTTAGGTTAGTCATCAAACGTAGGCGTATCCTTTAGGTTATCAGCTGTTAGTCTACATGAGAGTTTAGAAATGTTAGAGTAAATAGCTGATTATCGTACCAACAATGGATGTCTTCAATCAGCTGAGCTATGTATTTTGAATCAACAAATTTTATTTTAAAAACTATTTATGGGACTAAAAATTCTTTAAAATTATCTCTCAATTTCAGTGTTTTACGGTCAACTTTTGAGGTCTTACCCTATAAATTGATATGTTATACATAACCATTTTACAGTGTTCATGTAATTTTATTTAGCAATTTCAAATTATGTAATACCAGGTGAGAAACGCCAACCCTCTTCACCTCTAGTTTAATTATTTTGTTTTTAAGCTGTAAGACAGATCCCTACCTCAATGCTAAGATGACAATATTAAATGTTTAAAAATCGAACTATTAAGTTTACAGGAGTTGTACAAGGATTAAACAGAACCAGTATTACTTAGGCCTCCTCCTAGTAGAATAAAACCTAACCTACAAATTATTTCACAAATAAACAAAAACAAAATCAAAATAATTCATCCGTTCATTCATTTCCGGTTCATCCTTTAGTGTGCTAAGATATCACGGACAGATACATAGACACACAGATACAAAGACGCACAGATACACAGACACACAGATACACTCGTTAAACTTATAACACCTCTTCGGTTGCGTCGGGGGTTAAACATACGAAATCATCCTTTGATGGAAATGCTTCTGAAAAATAACTACATGCTACATGCTTAGATATATTGAGAATAAACCGCTGTTATTGTACCAACATTGAAATCTTCCATCGAGTAAGCTGTATATTTTTTATGTAAAATACATTTTTAAATTTCCTTTTGGATTTTTGTAAATTACTCTAACCTTTTGCATCGATGTATATCTGGATGGCCCGATCCGGCTTCACACGGATAGACAAATTAAAGTTAAATGTATATTAACCAAAAAATATATCAATAAATATATTATACTGTGTATTTCTTATGGGGATTTTTAGTAACTTTGATCCCCCAAACCCCACTAAACTTTCGAATTTTTTTAAAACCTTTCTTAACGAGCACCTACGGCCCTAGAGGAAGCTCCATACCAAATTTAATTCCAATCCGTTTTGTGGTTTTTGAGATTTCGTGATGAGTGAGGCAGTGGTATTTGGATTTTATAATATATATATACTACTGCCTCATATTTTGTTGGTAATTTTTCATTTCAGTTTAAATATATGTGGATGTAAAGTTTTCGTCGTCCTCGTTTAATTGCATTACCATTAAAATCAGTGAACCATTGAACTATGTAAGTAGTTTGAAAAGTAGTTATGTGTATACTTAACACCGGCGTAGAAGGGTGTTTCAGCTACTAATCGTACGATCCCATAGAAGACACCATTTCTATAAAACAGCCGATTCACTTTTGTCGATCATCGTTCTGTTCCGAACGGCTTTACGACCAATCGCAAGTATCGATATGTATCGGTTAAACGTCGACGAACGTATGAGAAATAGCTTCCACTTACTACGACAGGCGCAGCTTCGGACTTCGGACCTAATGGCTGTTAATTATTTTTAGAACTCGTTTCCTAGAGCGCAATCATTACCCGGTCGTAGCGACTCTATTCCGTGCATTGAGAGAAGTACTCGGCTCACGTCGAAATTAGATTAAACGACATTGTCCGTCAATCGAGTGAAATGCTTCCTCACTATCAATGAATACAGAATACAATAGTATTCTGTATTCATTGTCACTATCCAGCCCAGCTCTTCTCATAACAGTTCTTACAGAATTATAACGATACGTCAGTTTATAAATCAATCTTGATTGAATAAAATATGAACTCGGATTCTATTTTTGTTTCTTGCAGTATTTAATTTGTGTCCGACTAATAAAGACGGGGGACCAGCGTATTATTTTATTTATTTATTTCCTCAACTAATAGACTTAATTATGTTCACTTAAATCAAAAGGAAATCAATTTCGTTATACCTGTATTTGAATAAAGAATAAGTAAATGTTTCCCGCACGGTTGTGCGACGCAGTGCTCCAACATTGTAGGATATTAAAACTAGGAAAGTAGCTTGCTGTCGTATTGCCTTGCGTAAGCGTTTATATTGTACCACGGTCAGATCAAGCATTGTGTATCCCGGGTAAACAACACTGCTTATGGAAGGCGCACTTTTTCCTCTTACTCAGACAAGAACTAATGGTCAAGGAATGAAAATTTTGGATGTTTTGTTTTGTAAATTACAGTAACATAAAAACAAAATATGAATAATTCGTTTGCAATTTTATTTCTTTTAAATTATTTTGTTTGCATTACTTTAAATAAATAAAATCCGGTGCAATTGTTTTGACTCAATTTGTTGTTTAAAAGTTTATAATTAATTGTGTTGCACTAATTGTTGTGTTAATTTGTGTTGTAACACTAATTAATCAGTAGCTCAAAGAGGGTAAATAATAGGGGTTGAAGGTAAAAATAATAACAGCGGCCTCGGATTTGGGGTGTTTCGCTTCGCGAGTTTGCATCCTTATCCTAGGCTTCGGCCTCGGACCAAAAGCTAATCCACGGTGAAATCCGTCACATGGATTTGAACCGGGTACTTTTATGGTACTTTACGTTTTGATTGATTTTGAGGGAACCAGACGGGTTATAAATAAGGTCGTATTAAAAAAAATCGCAGAATAATCTCCCATACTTATTTTTCAGATAAAACACCAAAATGTTTCATTCTAGTACGAAAATTCTTACTTCCTGTCAAAAAACGTGTTTCGGGTTGTTGGATTTTTTCGGCTAACGAACTTGTCCGAGCGACTTACGTGTGAACCAAATTTGGACCAAATGGAACGAAAAATGCGGCCGTTAGAGTGCAAACACATAAATACATATATCCAATTGTTAACAACATTCCAAAACTTGTTCTGGGGACCATTATCAGTGCTCTTTGACCACTGACCACATCCGACCTTCACCATAAGAGTCACTGCAATAGCTTATCTTTCCTATGAAAATTAGCTAAGAATGTATAACTCCTTTAATAGGAACAGTATCAAATTCGTTAAAAGTTCTAGCAAAACTTCTAAACATTATCTAATGCTTTTGTTTGAGCTTTTGTTGGAATTTTTGAAAACCTATCCTTACTGCGAAGGTTAACCGAAATGAGGTCGTAGAATGAACAATGCATTACTACTCCCTTAATAGACACAGCATCAAGCCCGTTCTGAACATTAGACCACACGTTGGAAGTGATAACTTCTATGACCGATTTATATTTTTATCAGTAGGCTATTAATATTAGAGGAGAATAAGGGTCAACAAATTACACAAGTCAATATATTGTCAAAAAATATTATATCATATTTTGAAATTGCATAATTAATTATTCAAATAGCAAATTATTCTAACTCCTAAAAATTGTAAGTAAGTAATTTAATATATTTTCAGTTATCAGTAAATCTGCAGAACATTATATTTAATATATTTTCTCACATTATACATTACACATGTTTATTTCATTTTTAGCGTGTATATAATCTAATTATAACAAATTATAAATAATCAATATGAAAATTGATCATATTCCATTTGTTTAATTCAAAATAGAGTAAAGTCTTTAGCTTTTACTAAAAAAATGTAATATGGTTTTAAATTTCCTAAAGTTTATAAGAAATTGTAGAAACTTTAAAAAAAAAATTGTGAATTATCTTAAAAGTGTAAATTTTCCATTTAAAAAGTTATAGAAAAGTTATGGAAAAATCCTCAAATAATAATAAATATAATTGTAACTGTCAATGTACTTACCTACTTTCTGTATTAACGAATCCAACAAAGAAAATTCAAAACTCTTATCTATATCATGAGTCACTTTATATGTATGTAGTAAATCGCGTGAAAATAGGTGACGAAATATTTATAACAGAAATTATCGTACTATTAAAAAATAAGACAATGATTTTACGTTATATTTTGGACTCATTCAAATTAACTGTTAACTTATTCAACTAATATTAAAAGTATTCAAACGGCCAAATAAAAACCGCTAAAACTCTCACCGATGTGCAATATACTCGAAATTAAATAGCCTATGGGCTAGTAGTTCTGAGTAATCGCCTATGGCAGCACAGAACAACGTTCCCCGATGACCGCTCCAACACAATATCAAATATTTAAAGCAGAAGACCGTTAGAACACTCGACGATTTACGCTATTAAGCTGATAAGAACAGATACTACACTTTGATCTTAGGCAAGAGGCCGAGAAGCGATACTATTACCAGGCACTTTGAGTAACCAGTTAAAACGGTCCTTGTCTGTAATTGCGCGAAGTTTTTATAAATTGTAATTGTTTATACCGTTCGCGGTAAGAAAGCGCATGGTTTCCGGGCGAATTGCCTTCAGGATTACATTTGAAACGTTTCTAGCTACATTTTAACACGGAAGCACGCGTTTACTTGTCTATATATACTATATACTATAGCCTATTCCCTCTCCACGCTCTGACTTGTGTCTACGCAAAAAGTTCGTGACGCGAGATTTCAGAGTCATAGCCAACGGGACATTAGAAATTATCACTACAAAAAAAAGCAAAGACCAATAAATTTGTTTAAAGCCTAAATTAGAAGAACTTCAAATACACCATGCCTATTGCCCGAATATATTTTTTAATTCTGACTTATTCAAACACTACGTTTTTTAATGTATCTCTTAAATTGCCCTACACAATAGCTTCGTGTTGCGCGCGCATGCTCCCTGAGAAACGTGTTATGTCGCATTGACAGTCGATAACCGCCCCTTGTATTTACTTAGTACTACAGTATTAGCAGTGAATGTTTGATGATCGTCGAAGCAGCAGCAACGTACCAATTTGCGTCGGATTGTCCTGTCTACATTTGTAAAGCTAAACGTGTTAT
>JAGFPH010000842.1:227253-238352 GCA_018207615.1 Philaenus spumarius
CTTCTACTCTTAGGCCTAAGAGTAGAAGAAGAGCAGATATTGCTAACAAATACATGGAAGAATATTTGCAGTCAATGACAAATCGTTTCACTGTCACATTTATTTATTCTTTATGTAACATAATTCTGATTGCATTTTTTTTTTTTAATTAAAACCATGTTTTAAATAAAATCCTCTTGTATTGTCATTGGTGTAATGCAACGAATTATAGTAGGCTAAGCTTTAAGACAAAAACCATTAAAGATATTTCCTATTATTATTATTTTGTAAGAGGAAAACAAATTTGAATTTAGGCGTACGTTTATAACCATGGTAAGAGTTAGTTGTGGAGTATATTAGCCGCGTACCTTGACAGAACTGCAACTGCTACCAACAACAGCCGAGCACCTCAAAAAGAATCATATCTCGATAAATCTTTGGTCAATCTTCAAAAATGAGGCATCGTTAGATTTGTTATAAAAATGTATAAAAAACATATATCTATGTAAATTGTTGACACCAATAGCCATTTTACAGTATTTCAAGTTCAAAGAATTTAAATGGTCGCTATTTTGGGTTTTTATTTCGAAAAAAATAAATTTTTAGGTTTTAATAGTTTAGGTTTATTAATTTTTTACAAAAAAATAATACGTGAAAAAACAATATTGCGCCAGTGTGAGTAACTTTCAGACGATGTCATATGATATTTAGATTTCGTTTTGACCCAGAAACAATGCCTTAAAATATTGGTAGAGAGTTCAGATACACCCTGTATAATACATATAATTTATTTATGTGCCACTTATATAATACAGTATATAAAAGTAAAGTGGCTCGAAAAAAGTATTCAACGACACCAAAAATATTACTTTTAAAATACATATGCACATAAAAATATATTATATCATACATATAATTTACTTATGTGCCAATTATATGTATAAATATAATGCATATTGATTTGCCTTTTCGGACGAGAAACTTAGTAGATAATATTCTGAGATCTCATTTCGTTGCTCTAAAACTTTTATCAAAATAATAATGCAGTGGCAAACATTACCTCTTAGACAAAAATATATATAATTATTTTTTTAAGTTTAGTAATTTATTTATTTATACCAAACCTACATTTTTGATACAATAAATTTTAATGACTTTTCTCAACCACTTCCGTCTACGTATTCGTTTCCAATACCCATGAATGGGGAAGTATGTTATTATCAAATATTTGTTTATATTTTAAACAGTTTTCAATTTGGGGATTTTAAAAGGTTGTAGAATAAAAGGAACTTCAGTAATATTGTATACAAAAACTAAACGCGTGGAGAAAGCATAGAACTCATTGATTACTGTTTGCCGAGTTCCCTCACCATTAAGTATTTAACACGATGCAGATGGTAGGGTAGGGGGGATGAGGGTAGATAATAAAATAGTAATTTAGGTCAAACATTAGATAAAAGACGTATTAAACAAAACCATCTTTTCATACTTCAATAGTGACAAAAAATCTGTTCTTAGCAAAAGGCGAAAGATTTTTAGGTGGATTTTATGCTGTTTGTTTTATATGTATACCAGAGGGCTCCGAATCCTGTTCGCTTCGATCAACAATCCACGCAGCGACTCGCGGTGAAGCAAATGGAAACAGATTATTGTATACGTTGATATTTTCACAGAAATTACGATTGATTAGGACTGAACCACTTACATCTGGACAAGTGATGTTGGTAGCGGTGACCTGAATCCTGACACATATGCTTTAGTAAAAAAGCTTTTGCATGAATGACAGTTGTTTTTCTTTATATATACAGTATAGAGAGAAAGAAACAATTACAATATTACTTTTTTCGGTTGTCCTTCTATCATCAGTGTGGCCTCAAGTCGGCGAGGAAAGTTCTGAAATATGTAAATAATTAAAAAAGTTTAGCCCTATAAATAGTTTTGAAAAATTAATTTGTCAATTTAAAATATGTCTCTGCATAGACTAGCTGATAGATGATAATCAGTATTGGTACAATCATCGTATTGTTATATTAAGAGCTAATTACATATAAAAGGCATACATTTATAAAATATCCTACTTCAGAATATACCGGCATACATTTTATAACATTTTATTACATTTTTTAGAGTTTAGTACAAATTTATTTTTGGCAACCTCCATTTTAGGGAAAAATAAATCAAAATCCCTTATCTCATCTATTCCCCAAAGTATACCCCAAATACACGAGAACCGTATCATCTACATCAAAAGCTATTAATAATTGGCCATCAATCCTAGCTGCACACAAGCAGTTAACATATATAACAAATAAAACTGCTCCCATAAAAGAACCCTGAAGTACACTATGGGTCATTTCTCAATTTTTAACTAAACATTCAATTTATTGTAACCCATTGTTTTCTACCCGTGAAACCATCATACACCCCCCGTGTACTCTGGAACCCGTCATACACTACACCACGAATACCACAACTTATGCAAGAGTATCTTATTGCCTACCGTATCGCATGTCTTCTTAATAACAAGGAAAATCCCATTTATACTTTTATTATCATTAATAACTTCACTAATTACATTCATACAACTTTATAAAGCCGTCTCCTTACTCTCTCTTTAAATTCAAACTGATCAATTACTCCAAAAATTGTTTTACAAAGAAAATTTAACAAATTATTTTTCCTTCATACATGTTTCTATCATTTTCGAAGATGTTGAAATTAAAGAAATTAGCCTATAGTCTACACATCTTGAAAAGGAGCTACTTTTACGAACTCACTATAACAGCACTTCCTCAGTCTGCAAAGAAACTTGATGTTTGGTAAGTTTGCCGATTTTCCAGCGTGTTTTTTTTTTGTAGTTCCTTTGACACTCATTTGTTAAAGTACATAATAAATTTATTTTTAAATACAGTACAATCGGTACAGTAGCACTCTAGACATATCGTTACTAAGTTCTATACTGTAAAACACCGTTTTTAATGTAATTACCATAGTAATAAGACAACAAATATATTATTCGCTCATTACAGCTGATTTTAAACAACATCGTATATAAATTTTAATTTGGTGTTGTATTTTTAAGAAATATAATTTTAATAGTTGAGTTTAAGGTTAGACCTGTACTGGAGGGAAAATTTAGGAAATTGTTAATTTATTCTTGACTAAAATATTATTTATTGTGTCTCTATTATATACAAAATTCCTATCATTCACGCAAAAACTCTGGATCTACTGCCTAGGTCACAGCTACCTCCATCAACCTATCCCGATCCAAGTGCGTGTGTCCTAATCTTTCGTAATTTCAGTGAATCAACGTATACAATAATCTGTTTGCATGTGTGTCGCTACGAGAGTTGCTGAGCCCTGAAGTAAGTATATAATAAAATATAGTCAATATTAAATTATCACTATCGAAATTATGAGTCAGAAGCGACCATTAAGGTTGGCGTGCAAGGGTCTCTCCTATTATGTACATAAGATTACACGACAAAGAAACATACATTAAATATTTTAAGACGTTTAATTTGCTTCACGTGTTCAAGACTCGGACTATTAGCTGCGATTGTCTGCGATTACGCCAGCCGAAGGGTGATTACTTGAATCGGACGTCAATCTTTTGGTCGTCCTTAGTGAACTGAAACGACCAAATTAATCACAAGAAGTTCAAGAGTACATGCATGGTTCTGTTTAACTTTGACCTTGAACACAAAAGACCACCTGGTCTTCCTGCTGGAGTGAAAGTTGAAACAGTAGATCTGAACAGTAGTTGAACACAGGTTACACGATTCAGTTCTTGTAGAGAGAGAGAGAGGGTATAATCGATTTTACTGACAGATTGATCGTCTAGTTGACCTTTGTACAAGAGGTCGAATAGCGGGCGAATGTTTCGGTGTTTTTAACTATGGCTGAACTTTGTGATTTTACCGCGATGATTACATTTATATGAATAGTAGTTCAGGCCTATCTTCGCTCTCGCTAGAAAATTATTTCTCAACCTATTTTTTCTCACGCAAAAAGAGTCCATTAAAATCCGTTTCCAGGCGGCAACGGTGGTTAAATTTTTTTTAAATTCCCAAACAAATTGTATATGTATTTATATTTCTAAAACTGTAAATTTTAGAGAAAAATTGCAAGTGACCTTTTATGTTTAAAATGGCCCAAATAACCTACAAAAACATATCCTGGCAACATGCGGATATGTTATAAGGGATTCTATTAGCGTAAGAAAAAATAGACTGCTAAACAATTTTCTAGCGAGAGCTAAGACTGGACTGCAGGTTTTTATGCAAAAACTACTATTCTCAAATTTCAGGACCAATTTATAACAGAAATACAATTCAATACAAAATACATTTAAACTGTATAGCAATAATAGTGGAATGGTTCAAAGTTCTTGTTACATGTAAATTAAACACAAACAGTACACGTACACATAAAGTGTCTGACAAACCTACAACCTTCCGTGGAAAAAAGATCCCCACTGGTGCCAACTCTCCGCCACTCCTTTACATAATTATTCTAATCATAGCCTGGTACATAATTTATTACACTTCTCCATATTAGGGTTGATTCCAAGGTTTGTTCTATATATTTATTGCCGCTTTTACCATAACACGTTCTACGGAGTACAATTGATTCACATAATTAAATATGACAATTTTAGGGCGTACGAAATAATGGGCAACATTTAATATTGATTTTAGTATCACTCCGCGTCCGTGCAAGACAAAGTGTCGTTTGTTTTTAGCTCGAGCTAATAACAATTAATATTCCTCCGCCGGACTACTTTGCATTTATTAAATGCAGTTTTGCTATTTATGACGGCGTATTTGTCTTGCTTAATTAATAGACCGGTTGGGTTTGTTGAATGTAGTATTATTAGGCTTCACTGCTTTATCTTGGAATATTAGTTAAGGGATCCTTACTTATATTACAAGGACTTTAGGCACCATTTTAAACAAGATTAATAAGTTTACTGTAGAGTTCTAAATTTAGTGAACACCTACTTTAGACCTTATGCACATTATTTATTTTTTAGACCTTTATTTTTAGATTATTCTTAAACATTTTTTTATAAATAAAACACATTTTAGTGTTTTAAAAAAATCCTAAAATTGGAGTTTATTAATATAAAATCATATTTTTTGACTACTAGTAGAGAATGTTTAGCCAACAATAATAGGTTAACATCGTAGGTTTTAGTATGTTTACAACAGTAAAAGTTGAGCTTGATGCCTGAAGTGGTTTATTAGAAAAATGTACTTGTGTATTAGAAAATGTGATTTTTCGGTAGAGCCAAAACACTGCAAACAAATCCTGATGATTAGACTAAAACATTCAGCACCATACTGATAGTTTTTTTCTTCCCTTATTCTTTTTCTGTCTATTTTGTACTTACCTAAGCTGCTTTGCTGCCATCTATAACTCTTTTATTGTCTTATGACACTTACTATTACATTTAATCTTTTACTACTTTGTTTTAGGCTTATTACACAATTACTTCCACCACCCCCAAATAGTTTACCAAGTGCTCTGCACTTGAATGTAATGATAGAATCTAACCTTCAAATGTTCAAATGTTTTGTAAAAAAAGTTGGTTTTAGGGATTCTGGGCCATTTTTTTTAATTCTTTTTTAATATCACCTAAAAATATGTTTTATTTATAACTTAATGATCTCGGTCACTGCATGCATAAGCAGTATATTTCTCATCTGAAATTAAGAAATTTTTGTATTGGCACCTTGATAGATAGGAGTTCATACCGAGGATAAACTTTTGAAAAAAGTCAAAAAAATTTTAACGAAGATGTGAGGTTAATATACATGTATTACATGTCACAATTCTCGAAAATAAGAGTAGAATAATAAAAACTGCAAAACAAAATCCAAATTTTTCATTTTTTAACTACAAGATTTTTGTGAGTTCTCGTTATCTGTGGACGGGACACCCATATCTCTCGGCCGGGCCCAGTACCAAGTAGTTTTCGCGGGTCCCCTCTTTATATTTCAAATCGCAAAAAAGATCTCGCCACTGTAATTATTAGGACGTAAAAATTGTAATTGTTGGCCGAACTGTATAACAGACTACCCGTGCTGTTAGTATATTTAGCAAAACATTTCTTTACGTTCAAACCTATTATATTAACCAAAAAAAATATTGTAGGAGTAATTTAGAGGAAATCTTGATTGCACACTCTTGGTATCTTTATTCCAAATTAAAAATTCTCCCGCTATTACACATGTATACTTTTAAAATCCTAAAGCTTTTCCGAACGAACTGTCATTATATTCAGAACGATATTCGCATTTCGTATTCTCTGAGAAACAGTGATCTAATGTTAGTTCCAAAACCAAAACTTACTTTATACCGACACTCTTTAGCTTTAAACGCTCCATGCTTCTACGATTTAGTTTCAATACATGTTAGAAAAGATTCATTGGCAGGGTTTTAAGTGTTGTAAGAGCATTGCTTTTTCTGTTGAAAATATTAAATCTTTCATCTAAATTCTTGAGTGACGGTTGATTTATGACACATAGTTGGCCTTAATAATTTTAAAATTAAAAAAGATTAGCATTTGAACGAATACTGTATTATTCTGTAGAATTATTACGTATAGCGTTAAAATATTGGATTTTTTAAGGTTATGATTACCTTTCCGGTATTTATTAATTAATGCCTTATTGGTATTTTGTAAATTGTTTGTATTTTATAATGTTTAAGTATATAATTTTGTTGTTGAGCTGATTGAACGGCGACACCAAACTATTTATTTTTTTTATTTTCTCTTTTAATATCAAATTAAAAGTTGGAAGTCTCAAACAGGCAAATGCCTACGAGAACCCTATATTTTTTTGTTTGTTGCTAGATATAGATTTAGGCATTTGTTATTTCGGGTAAAATCAGTGTAATTATTTTTGAAGCCAATAAAGGTTTGTTGTTATTTTGTATTTTCTTAATATATGTATATAAATATTTGTTGTGAATAAATAAATTATATTATATAAAAAATCGGTTCGGACAGTTGATTAGAATATTAAATTAAATGGTTTTACAGCTAAACACTTTTTGTATTTTAACTTTTGTGACATCTCCAATCATTTCAAAATTGCAGAGAGCGGTAGGCTATATCATTGAAATGCATTAAACTAATGCTCGCTAATGGACACTGTTTTACTGAGCTATACTATTCGATAAGAAATTAAACTTGCTACAAAAAATTACTCTTGACGTTTTTTAATAAAAAATTTACTGTTTTCAAACGGAAAAAGTTGATTATTTTGATCAAACTAGGTCCTTAACATTGAATATCAGACAAATATAGAAATGTACATGTTGATTCTTTGTTGCGCGAAGATAATTAAATGAGTGTTTATATGGGTAAAAATAAAGAAATAACTTTCCATTAACATAATGTCGGAAACACTTTTTTTTACGTAAATGTATTTTGACCTAGGATTATCGGAGAAAATTTAATTACAATTGCAAACAGATCTGCTAAACCAATAATACTATTCAAATCAAACGACTATATGTACAAGCAGGTCAAACCTATGTCAAAGGAATTCCGTTTAACCAGCAGTTAGCCGCCTTTAACCGCAACCGGCGCAACTTCTGCTTTCTTTTTATGGTCAAGTTTTCTAATGTAATCAAGGTACACAGAAGACTTCCTAACACGCGCATGCGCGAAACCTCATTGATATGCACTGCCTTCTAAAGTCGACCAGTTCCTATGAAAAATCACATCGTTAACACCTTTCGTTTCACCGTGTTTTTATTTCAGGCCGCGTAATAAATGATCTGTTTCCAATAGCATGCACACTGCTCCTGCGCCCGGATTAAGTTGTCTCGGTTAAGTGCATTAACATATATTTAAAGCAGATTGTTTAATGCTCTCGATAATATCTTTATCTGGGGACCGTCTAATTGCGTCCAACGTACGGCCATTTTCTTTGATAAGAAAGTGCTTTGTTGAGTGAGTCGTTAATAATTGTAAATTTATGGAATTGTAAAGATGTGTGCCGGAACAGCTGTTCGCCAAACAGCATTGTTAGTGACGACGACCTAGTGACCTTTGGGAGATTTTGCATTCCTCGAGGTTAAAGAATAGTTTAGATTCCGCTGGGGAATGATTTGCACAGATCGCAGCCAAACGTAATATGATACGGGATACTACCTTGCAACTTTTACCTTGGCATGAAAAGACCGAAACCACCACTTTCAAAAAGATTATAAATAAGTAAAATTGCATTTTGTTCTTCTGTGGTAAAGAACTTTGCCTGTGTTGAAAGAAAATTATTTTCTTAAAATTAAACTTAATTCTATATGGAATATTACAGAGTACCTTGAAAATGACAAAACAAGATTGAACCGTTCCTCCCAAAGGTTTATAAACAGATAAAAAAAAACAATATTTTCTTACTTTCTTCGCATCAAATGAAAATGATTAACTTGAGAATTAAGCGTAATACGCTATACAACTTTGCAATTTCAACCGGATGGTCCGATAAGGCCATTATAAATAAATGTTTAATGTACAAAAAACATTATAAATGGGTAAAATTATATTTCTATCTTCTACTAGCTGTTGCAACCGACGTTTTCTGTGTTAAAAGGAAATTATTAACTTGAAAATTAAACCTAATTTGATATGGGATAATAGTACCTTTAAAATGACCAGAAAACCTTTACGCCCAAATTTGTATAAATAGGTGAAATTGTCTTTTTATTTTCTAACATTGTTCGCATTAAAGGGAAATGATTAACTTGATAATTAAACGTACTATGATACGGGATACAACTTTGGAACTTCTACCTTGGGGATGTCCCGAAAAGGTCGAAACACTTTAAAAAGTTATAAAGGTAAAATTAAATTTGTATCTTTCGCTAGCTGTGGTACCCAGACTTAGTACGTTTTAAAAGGAAATGATTAACGTAAAAATAATACGCAATAAGAAAAATAAAAATAAATTTCGGCTACTAGTTTGTGTGTAGTGGCGAGGTTTGTCTTAAAATATATTACTAATCGAAATTTATACCATGCCAAAATTATTTATTTATATAAGTCGGGCTATTTTTAAAAACCTAAAAATGCCGCAATAAAAAGGTTATATCGCTAGTCGCTATTACAGCTAGACACTTACTAATCAACAAATGTTCACGCGGTAAGATGAAAATGATTATTGTAAGATAACCATATTAGACTCCCCTTGCTGACGTTGTGTGTTTCTTTCCTTTGCAGATATTTTCACCTTAATGTGTTGGTTTATTTTTAACGGGTTTCCAGGCGTAAGCCATTAAATAATAATAGCAGATTTTATTTCTTAATGCAAAGCTATTAGGTCTACCATTTCAAGAAATAGGTGTTGCTAAACCATATTTTTCGATAAATAACCACAAAGTCATATACTGTAAATCAACGTTTTTACTACCTAAGCAATAAAACAAATACAATATTGCAGGGTTTCTACGGTCAGGGAAATGTAAAATAATCAGGAAAAAGTCAGGGAACTTATAACAATCTGGGAAAATTGTTTCATATCTTTTAGCCAAAAACTGAGAAGTCTTTCATTACTCCAGCTTGCTGCAACACAAGATGTTAAAGCAGTTTTTTTAAAAGAGTAGACCTACAGTAGTACGTTAAAGTCTAAAAAGTGCTAAAAAATTTCCGCTTTTAAAAGCACTAATAAAGATCTCTTGTCAAAAAGTACTAAACAATTCCAACCATGTCCCTTTTTTTAAAGAATACTATTTTAAGCCTATTTTAAAGTTACCAAATGGGGAAGTTTCAAAAATTGAGATTTTAAAATAAAATGTACTTTATAATATTGTTTATTTTATGGGAGTCAGTCAGGGAAGTTGAGAAAGACTCAGGGAAATGAATTACCAACATTTTGTAGAAACCCTTATAAGAATATTAATTTTTATCCTAAAGTTAGGCCTAAAGAAGAGTAATATTTTAAGAATTGTTCGAAAACCAAACTAATTATCGTAACCAAATGTTTTCTAACTTCATTTTGAGAAAATTACTATTTTTAGTAAGTAATTATCATCCTTGTAATGAATATAGATTAGTTTAAATTGTGTCGCTCATAATTACGCGAGTTTAACGAACAATGGAGTTGGCGCGCGAATCACGCATGGTTTTCACTAATGATGTAATATTTTTCAGCTTAACCAAAATCAGAGTAATGATTGCTCCAAATTGAAATAAAAGTGACTACAACAGTCGAAAGCTTTGAAAACTTTATGGCGCCTGCTATTTTACAAGGTGCAACTAGTGAAGCTCCATTTCGACTAAACCCGTGGCGCTGGATCATTCAAAGTGACATTCGTAACATTCTTTCTTATGTGAACATGTCATTAATGGAGTTCTAAGTGTTGAGCGAAGGTGGAAATTAAAATATCATCAAACTGGTTGTGAGCGTATAATTATTTTGTTACATTGTGCAGTAAAAGCAATTACTTGTTCAGAAAGAAATACTTGATCGGAGATTATGTGATGTAAAAACATACCCGCACAAGTTATAAATACCAGTGAGAAAGAAGTGCGGTATTTTTTTAGGAATGCGTTGATCTTTTTGTCGTCGTCAATGCAAGTTGTCACAGTGGCCTTTAAGAACAGGAAATTTGTTTTAGATTTTCTTTGACTTTTTGCCTTTTTCCACTCGGATAGAATCAGCATGTTTTACATTATGTAAATACATTCTGTTACCCTTCATAATTTTCTGTCGTCTTTCGTTGGTTTTATCAAAGTCTTTCGATATACTCTTTATCTATATTTTTATATTTGTTTAATAATAAAATCACGTAGGCTACGGTATGTGTAAAAGAAACAGTACTGAAATTATTGCAGTTGTTGGGTTTTTAACAGCTTCAGGTTGTTTGTTCCCAGGCCATGTTGCTTCTTATTACTTTCTTGTTTGAGGTTAGTTAACGCTGTAATGGTTTTTATCACTCCAGAGAAAGTTTTTAACGCAGAGCATTATTTTCGCTCATATGGAACATTTCGTTCCGGACTTTATAGTTTGATAAGAACTGCTGGAGAGTTTCAAAAATCATTTCACAAACCAGTGCTGATAAGTGTTGTTGACAAGTTCCAACAACCGCCAAGTAATGCCCAA
>JAGFPH010000842.1:238452-265120 GCA_018207615.1 Philaenus spumarius
GCCAAGTAATGCCCAAATGATAACTGTTGTTGACTAATTCCGTCTTAAGTTCCGTTTTGACAAATTTTAAATGTTGTGTAGGCCGTCCAAAAACGGTCACTTCGAATGAAACATACGGTAGACTTCTTGTAGTCTCTAAAAGTCATGTACACCTAAATTGTTTCATCAACACGCAATTGACACATTTTGTTAGATGACACAGGGAAGCCACAACATAGTGGGCTGGTAACAGTTTGGTGCTCTCTATCAGCGAGAAGCATACTGGGTCCTTGTTACTTTATTGGAAGAGGATAACGAGAAAGCTGTTACTGTTAACCAGATACGTTACAGAAAGAACATCTTCCAACCTTTTGCAACAGATCTGAATAAGGTTTGTTGTGCTTGCATGACGTCACCAGTCACACCGCTGAAGCCACTACTGCTTTACTTCAAAGAAAATTTGGCAACCGCCTGATATCCCGAGTAACAAACTTTCCTTGCTCATCCCACTCCCCCGACATTGCACCACATGACGCTTATGTATGGAGAATGATTAAGGAAAGCACCTTCCAAAATGAGCCAACGACCACCATTGCAGAGCTTCGAGAGAAAGTAAATAAATAGAAGCATACAACAACCTCTTTCCACAACGCTCTTTCCACAAGATATTCAACAAAGCTATAAGAGTTGCCTAAAACTTAATGGAGAGCATATAAAACATGTGTGTCTTAAAAACTAAAGTTGTCTGCTTCCTTTTACTTTGTATATTTGTCTAAAATAAAACATTTAAAACGATTACAATTTTAGTAATTATATTTTAGCGCGTACTGTAGTATACTCAATTCAATTACAGTTGTATGTCTTTTTTCCTGCTTTTAGAATACTAACTAAAAAATGCAAACATCGATATGTAATTGAGGTTTTATTTAATTTTACATACAAACATAGGCCCGTAAACGCTTCGCTAGACAGTTACGGCTAAGGGAATTTGTGAACGTATTTGTGCTGCAAAGGATGAATTAAGTTCTATTAATTAAATTAGTTGGTAAATTAAGAGGTTTTATATGCTTTATAACCTAAATATTTAATAAAATTATATCCCCGGTAGTTAACGAGAAACCTGCAGTAAAACAACAGATTGGGATCGAAAAGCATACTTTTTTTACGTTTGAACTGCAATAACGCCAGTAAACAAACTTTTAAAAGCAAATTTGTGGAGAATTTAATTCTTAGAAAATTGGTGTAAATAAAGTAAATACAAACTATTAAATGCCGCCAAATGATCCGTTCTTTTTGTCAGATACAATGAAAGGTCTATTAACATACTTTTTTAATTTTGCAAAAAATGTTTAACACTACGATCATTGACAAATAAAACATGTAAATCAAAAACTAAATTATTCGTATGAATTATATCTGTAAAAATCTTTTTCCGTGTTTACAATAATTTCTTATGTAAAATTCCTGTCACTAACGCAAAATTTCCTGCCCTACTTTAAACGAAATTTAGGAATGAAAAACGAAATTAATTTAACTTAATTATATCTGTAAAAAACCTTTTCCATGTTTCAACAGTCATGTTTTATGTCTCTCTATTATACAAAAAAAAATCCTGCCATTCAAGCAAAAACTTTTGGCCCTACTGAACATGCGTCAGGATACAATACCGCTACCCTTGCCACCATACTCCGATCCGGATGCCTCCTAATCAATCGTTATTTCCGTCAAAATATCAGAGTATAAAATGATCTGTTTTCATTTGCTTTTCTGCTAGGTGACTTTTATTAGACTATATGGTATGCACGTTTGTTTTAAACACTTTATTAGGGGAATAGAATCAATAAGACGGAGGTGCAGTCTTATCACTTCCACCTTCCATCACTTTGTTTGAAACCAGACCCTTGTAACAGACAATCCATCACTTTGTGTAATATGTTTAATTTAATCTGTACCTTGGTTATCTGTCAACTGTTCAAAGTCAAAGTAGAACAAGAAGGCATCAACATCAGGCTTTACTTGAACAAAGTTGAAAAGTTGAAAACGTCATTTAAACTTGAATAGAAGTTAAACAAAGTTTCATAAAATACTTGGCTGTCTGCTTGTGGTTGAATTAATCTTTTCTTTTTTCAAAGAAGAGGTTGGAAATAATAAAACCTAAGATGAATAAAACAAGTACAAAGTTTCAGTCTGTATTGTACTTTAAATACGACCCTTTATTGTCAGTTTATGAGTGAGTCATAAGTAAATGAAGTGTTGTTATTGTTGATATAACTTTGGTAAAATTTTCTGATCGGCCAGCAAATACGGAACTCAAACTTTTTCCGTTTTTTGTTTTGTTGTAAGAGGTTTAGAAGTTTGTAAAGATGTGTTGTAGTGGTATGCACATTAAAAGTAGACGTATAATAATTATAACCAAAGTTTGTAGTACACATTTTTACAAAACAGATTTATTTTAGTTGCAACTAAAAACTTACCGTCCAATAGTCAAATTGCAGCGTCCAACGACGGCCGTTTCTTTGTTGTTTTTATTTTTATAATTAACTATTGACGAAGAACATTGACCTAAACTTGATAATGGCTGAATAGCCGAAACTTCCGTCGTTGGACGCTGCAATTTGAGTATTGAACGGTAAGTTTTTAGTTGTACTTAAAAAAAATAGTCGGTATGGCGAAAATAAACAATAATAATTTATTTTAATGGCTCTAGTGTTGACATTTTCTCCGATAATTCTCGACCGGCCATTAAAATATTATTATGTTTTGAATTCGTAATTTTGATGGTGGGACTGATAAAAAAACGTCATTTTAAGCATCTTTTAAAAGGGAATTATTTTATAGCTTCTAACCAAAAGTTGTAGTTTTTCAATAATCGAAATATCCAAATTTCAAGTACAATGTATACGAAAACGGTTAGGCTTATAAAAAAGTGCAGACTACAAAATCATAAAATTACGTATAAAATCCTGAAACGTAATACAAAATGGGAGGTTTCATTTAAAATTGTTGACCGTGATATTGGAAAATGGCTGCCATTATCACAATTTAATAACACCAAGTTATTCAGAATAGACTATCATTTAAACTGAGAGATTAAACATTTTTCCATCGTTGTTAGAAACCGAAAAATCCAACCGTTCCGATATTTTTTGACATACTGTGTACCTATAGTATATTCTGTAACAATTGTGTAAAGACGTGTTATTTGTGAAGCAAATATTTAATCGATGTGGGACTGGGTCAACAAAGTTAGGTAAGCCATATTGTCATTTAGTTTTTTGTTTGTTTTGATGTGTAGAACAATTTCCCAAAATTTTTGCAAAGAGATTTGAGCACCTTTAAGTATCGATATAGAGTTGCTTGTACATTTTAAAACCATTACAAACCTGCCTACAATTAATTGATTTATTGGTTTTAGGCAAAATTACAGATAAACACAATATATACAGAAGGCTGTGTAGTTATTAGTGATTACTTTTGTTTACCATATTATACCAACTTATATGTTAATTCTCTAACATTTGTCGCTTTTTCTGTTCCAGGTAAAACTGAAATTTGGTGTTGCAGTACTTTAACTGGTTTTAGTGAGTAATTCTGCTGAATAAATTTCTACCTCGTTTCAAGTTCGATTAAAAATATTTGAAAACGAAAATTACGTGATTAGTAAGCAGCTTTAGATGTTAATTAATAATAATTTACCTTCTATTATAACCATTAGAACTGTACATCTACCTTGTGTCGAAAGTGGTTCTGTTTCCTTCTAATTTTGACTTCTACTGTTTCGCCTCAATCTGAGGCATCTTCAGGGGTAGACACGCAACATAGCACACAAATGTCACAGAGTACCAATTTAGTATTTGTCGATATTCTTTAACTAGTACTAACTCTCCCACTGCTTTTTTATAATTGTAGATACATTACTTTCGAAAATATAGGAGACATAGGGTGAAATGGTACGAAATTAAAAAGGGAAAATATAACTAATTATCTCATTCAGTCCACAAAATACTGTAATATAGTTAGATAAGTAACCAAATTCAACCAAAATCTAATAATGAAAACCTTACATAACCTCTTTTAAAGAACTTCCTAGTTACAACATTGAGCTGCCATGCAGGAGATTATACTTTCTGACGGTATCTTAATGGGCCGAAGGCGTTCAAAACATATCTGGATTCATCCAACTTTTAGAAACACTATGCATCCTTTTCAAGACCATCACTCATTTATTTTTTATCCAGGTTTTATTGGTCATATCAGTTATCTATCTATACGAGTATACAAATGAATGTTTCTTTGTTTATCTTCTACAGGCTCAAAATCCATTCGACAAAAAATGTCACAATTTGTGTTTATAAGTGCTGGGAGTTTTTAGCTATAATAGTTATTTCGATTACTTACATTTAAAGGGTAACCACCCTTAAACAATACACCTTCAATTCCCATGAGATTAGGTAGTTGCAATTTAGCACAATTGACTTGTATGTGATGCATATCAAAATTATAGCTCTTGCATTTAGATTATTTACGTTTAAGAGATGAACACAGGAATACCAACTCCTGAAACAATAAATATTCATTATTTTACTCTCATTGAAACTGCAGAGCATAAATGTTACATAGAAAAATTAAACCCCTTAAATTTCAGTCACAACCATCTAAGGGGTTATAACGAGGTAAAACCCCTATAACCCCTATAAAATAAATGTAAATACCACTACCTTCCTACAAACTATAGAACTTTAATTCGGTACATATTATTCTTAGGCGATATATAAGAAAGAAAACGTATTTGAATTTCGATTACTTGAATCTAAGGGATGAAAGGAAAACTACCCTTTAAAATAAATAATAATTCGCGCACTTGCTATAACGCCAGAGACCTTAAACTTGGCACATAATTTAATTTAGATATATATAGTAAATTAAAAACAATTGTATTTTGATTATTTGCTTGTAAGGCGTAAAATATGTTTTATATGTAATATGTATAGATGTGAAATACACCTCAAAACCTGTTTTGTAACTTTTACGTTCCGTGAGGAGCTACGGGGAACTAACTGGTGCAATATTTAGCGCTTATTGGTACATAGCTTATCATTTATGCAGGCCTAAAAGGGAAACACAGATCGATTTGGACAAAACTCACTGTGCGTTTATGGGCCTTGCAACTCGGATCGGAAATCTGTTTATTTCAATTACGTGTAATAATAAGGCTCAATATTTACCTGATAGTCCTTTCATTTATTTAATCACATTTGCGAGCGAAGCAACGAGTACCAGCTTGTAATTTATAAAGAAGAACCCAAATAAGATCAAATATCTTTGTTACGTAGAACATATATCTTCAGCCATTTAATCAAAATTATAATTAAACAATATATCTCAATAAAGCATCAGCAAACAATGATCCATCCTTCAACATTCAGATTCCACCTTCAAAACTACATTACAGCAGTCTAGTAACCACCACTGAACTTTATTAATCCTGTAAATATATTAAATTTCAATATTTTCTTTGAAATTAAAAAACAATATTTTTGAATTTCGCTTATCGGGTATAGCTTTTGGATTATAACAACTCGAATTCCTTTGTAATCCCTAAAACACAAACATACATAAATCAACTAAAACCAACTTCGGTTCCAGAGAAAACCGTCTATGAGAAGCAGATAGACATTAGTGTTCCTTTAAGAGTTTAGTTTTCTTTTAAATTACTTATCTCTTAAACTATCTAAGAAAAGACTAAGGTAATATGAAAGCAGTAAACGTGTTTTATTTTAACATTACTCTTGCGGTGGAGATGTGTGGAGCTTGAATTAAAATCACACCAATACCCATTGAATATCACTTTCTACGTCAAACACATGGATATCCTTTTTGAAACTAATCGAAATTTGTCCAATAAATACAAAATTTGCCAAACTTTCTGAACGCCATTTGTCATCGTCACTAAAGGCACGAGCTCGCTTATTGATCCCTCACTTTGGCCGCAACAAGATCCTCGCAGACGATTTATCACTTGGGATAATACGTTTAATTTAATCTCTGCCTGACGTATCCCGCATCAGTTCTGCGTAAACGAAGGAGAAGAAAGCAACAACAGCCTTTCCGTCAACTCGACGAAACTTGAACAATAAAGTCGGTCTCTTCAGAGTTTAAAAACTTTCTCCAAAAGATGATTTAGTTTTTAATAAATGTTAAAGAAAGTTTAAAACAAATTTCGCCCGTCTTTTGTGGGTAGGTGCTCTGTTTGTCTTCTTCCAGAAATGAAAGACAGTCTCTCTTCCGTTATAAATAATTTATTCCGTATTCAGAGTTCGTACTCGGATAGATTATATGTCTCTTGGGTATCGATGTTTAATGGAAAATTAAGTTTGTAATTGTATTGTTGTAAAACATCCAAAATAACATATTCAACTGCACTAAAGTTTGTCATATTAAATTAATCGTTTGTTAAGTGAATTCATTAGTGGTTTTCACTAATTTAAAATACAGTGTTCTGTGCAATATTTAGTTGTAACTTGATATTACGCCATATACTGTATTACAAATTATAAGGATGGACTTAAAAATTATAATTGTTTTGTTCTCTATACAAGTTATTATTACTACAAGTTTACAAGTTTAAAAGACGTGCCCGAGGCTTAGCTCACAAATATGAATAAACTAACGAACGAAATATCGGGTGAATATTGTGAGTTCACTGTCCCAAAAACGTATAGTCAGTTTCGTAAATAAATCTGTTTCTTATTTACGCTTACATACGTGATCAGCTAGGCGTCAGTAAACATAAAAACCACGATTTCCGCCAGTTTGACTACATTTTACGTAAAATATTTTCTGCGAACATTATTTTACACATTAGACGCAAATAATTGAATTGCAAATGTTTTTTCTCTCCTATATAAATAACTGAAGAGTAACATGTGCGAAATTTGTGGTCTCTAGCTTCATGTCTGTTTCCAGTTTCTAGAACACTCTAAACGTTCTAGAAAAAGTCCCTTCGATGGTCCATATTCGTCTGGTTCAATCTAGAATATTCTCGAACCTTCTGGAACATTCTACAACATTTTCCAACAATCTTGAACTTGCTAGGAGCTTGCAGAACTTTCTGGCCAGTCTCGACCACTCGATTCCCAGTTACTTCACCCACTTCCCATAAGAAGTCAATTATTGCAATACGCTCTTTCAACACTGTAATCGAAGCCGTCTTTATGAACTGAGGATGGAGGGCTACCATACCATACAACTCCCTTAGGGCTGCGAAGGTGGTATGCGGAGTGGCACGCATGGACAAACTACATGTATAAAATATATATATTATTTTGTAACCAATTTTATATACGTGAATAGGTTTGGTAAAATTGTAGGTATAATGTTATTTATTTTCAAGCTTGATATGGAAAGATTATGTGGTCATATGACATCATTGATATGAAATATAAGTTGTACGTCAAAGGGCGCATTTGTTTAAAATATTGGGTCCAAGCTTCAACGTCAAGCTAACCGAAATCGAATTTAATATTACTTCGTTGGATTGCGTAATGGCATTGTTCAGTTTGCCACTGAAATTACCAAGTAAAATAAGTTTCAGAGGCCTGTATCAAAATAAATTAGAAACTAATGTTATTAGTATTTTACTAGTAACTTGTAATATCCTGTTTGACAATGCAAACTAAATTTTTTTTAATATACAACTTTTACAATTAAAACTGTTAGTGAATTTGACAGGCTTCGGTTTCACAATAGCAATTATATTTATTTGAAAAAAGACTATTGTTGTTTACTTGTTGAATTTTTAAGTTTTGTTTTAAGTGCGTAGTTTAAAATAATTTTGTGCAACACACACTATCTGGACTATTTACTCATAATTTCGTAAATGGCATATTTTAAATTTTCATTACGCATATAGCTTAACCTTTGTAAATTATGTTTGATAAAGAATTAATTCGACCTTCTGTACAGTAAAGTTGGTTCTGGTGCAAACACATTACTTACTTTATAACATTTTGCTTTTAATTTCTTCAGTTACATTGATTCTTATAAGCCTAGTCCACACTTGCAAACAAGAAACAACAAACTGTTTGCAAACAGTCGACAAACTGTTTGCAAACAGTTTGTTGTTTCTTGTTTCATGTTTGTCTACAGTTTTCAAATTGTTTCGCAACTGTTGGCAAACTGTTTACAAACTGTTCGCAAACAACATTGTTTTGTGTCCACACTAGCTAGGCAGTGTTTCTCGAGATGTTGACTGAATAAGACATTCTTCTAGCTTGTGCTAGTTTATATTAATTAATTCTACACAATGAGGTTAGCTTACCTAGGAGAAGGCGATGGTGGACTCGCAGATTTCTTGAAGAAATTAATTTGATTGTATTAAACTACCCTATTTTAATCTATTTGATTGTAGTGACCATATTCTCTAAACAATTCTTTGGGGAGCGATGGTGGAAAATTTGTGAAGTTGCGACGGAGACTTGGAAATTTCCTCTCGGGAGTTTTTGGGTTCACTGATTTCAATACTGACCATGCGAAAGGCCCCCGGTGCACCGTGGGGCTGATGGGGGGGGGGGGGATTTGTGAAGTTGAGAAAGAGAATTGAAAAATTCCTCTCGGATATTTTTGGGGTCGCTGATTTCAATTCTGACTAGTTGAAAATCAATTGGTTGCCCAAAATTCAGTGTTTAAACATTTGAAAATATTGTGGAAAACATAGTGAACATTCATAAGTGGTGTCTATGTTATAAAGGAACTACTATTACTCTATTTTATTAACAATTCAATAAATAACCGACTACTTTTGATTAACAATGTGGATATTTATTTAACAAGATATCAAAATTATTTCTTTTAAATACAAGTTTCTACTATGAGAATTAAAATTCTCCTTTCATAAAATATTATGCACATCGCCTCCTCCCTCCCCCCGGTGCACCGGAGGCATTTCGCATGGTCAGAAATGAGATCAGTGCCCCCAAAATCCCCCGAGTACCGATTTTCACGGCTTTTCATACATTTTTAGAGGTACCACAAAATTATGGCACTCGCGATGTATTTCCGCTTTCTCCCGAAACTGGTCGTATGTATACTTTGTTCCTGGTATTTTTCTGAACACGATGCAGAAAACTGCATGCAAACAGGAGCTGTAGGCATACATTTATTTATTTTTCAATACTTTGTCTACATGTTTGCGTGTTTTCCATTTGGTTTGGGAAACAGAAAACATTGTTTTTTGTTTGCTGAAACAAGTTAAAACGTTTCTCATTTGTTTGCTGGATGTTTCCAAACTGTTTGCGAACTGTTTGCAAACATTTTGAAAACATCCAGCAAACATTCGGCAAACAAATGAGAAACACGAAAACAACTGGCAAACTGTGCAAACAATTTTTCCGCAAACATGTTTGTAAGTGTGGACTAGACTTTAACGTTTGCATCTTCGGCGTAAGTACATTTGTAAACAAACAAAAGAAATTAAACTATCATTTGGCTGGACTGGTTTTCAATATGATAAACAGTTTTGAAAGTTCTCTTATTTTAATGTTTTTAAGTCTACACTTGTATATAAACAGTAAAAGAGAGGCGAGCTTAAGTTTTGTCATCGGTATCAATAGTAAACTAACGCATGTTAAAAAAATGTTCAGCCTAACCTGGAAACAAAACTTTACAGTTTTATTAACAAAACAGCTGACTAGTACATTGAAAATTGTATTTCTAGATGTGAACTAATATTATTATGAATCCTCTTTTAGTGGGAAACAAAAATTAGTAGCACTTGAAAATTTCAAACTTGTAACTTGTAAAATGTCCTATTAATATTAAAACATTAAAAGACCCTGCTATTAATATAATCATAACCTCTATTGATAGCATTTTACTAGTTATTAAACGTGTTTGTTAAAAGACTCTCTATGTTAGTAAAAGGGGGTAGGATGGCGGAAGTAAAACAAACAGTTCTTGGCTTGTATCCAAGTTGACAACATACGACTAATCTTCCCCTTCATTATACCTTTTGAATTTTACTACAGTATAAGTAAGCAGACGTATAGTGTATGTCATAAAACGGCGTTGACGTCGGAGTGTACATCAAGACGCATTGAATAGTTAAATCCAACAATAATCAACACCTAAGATGGCGGACTTCTCTAGTAAATAATTAGTTACATCTACAATAGAAATCGGTAGTTTTATGAAACACTATATTATTAGACCATATTTACTAGTGCTAGTAAGTAGTAAATTATTAGTGTAATAGTTTTCTGAAATAGGGCCGTGGAAAATTGGTAGTAGAAGCTCGTACCCTGCAGCAGGGCCTAAGTACCACGTACGGTTCATTGAAAATGACACGGAAATTTCATTACATAACCTGTAAACAGTCCACCAAGGATGACGCCATTTGAGGCGAGATCGCTCAGTCGGATAGTACATTCTCTTGGAGCATTGCCGGTGTTTCAATGCCCAATTAATACTTGAGCTATCTGTATAAGGTAAAGCTATGTCTACTAGATGGCTAACACTACCACTGCCGCCTAGATGTGACGTCAATAAATAAACTATTCTGTAAAAGTTCTTGTTTCCGTCAACTACTCAGGGGCGTTGAGTAAAAGATAGATTGTGTTTAGCAGGAAACATCTACAGCTATCATTAAACCATTCAAACGCATATAATACATGATATTTGGACACGCTTTGTAGCTAGTTTACAATCAGATCCAGATTGTCGAGATTTATGCGATAATTCCTAATTTCGGTGGGTATTAATAGGAAAGTCAGATTGCATTCAGAAACTTAACTGCATGTTGTAAGCATGGCGTCTAATGGTGAAGAATAAAATAGCGACATCAAATCTCTAAAGGTAAATTTATGTGTACGTTAAAAATTTGATTCAAAAACTTTTATGTGAAAGTTTATATGGTTCCTATAATGAAAGGTGCCGTCTATTAACAATCGGTTTAACTAACATGACTGCTGTTAGTTATATTGTTTTCATTCTATATGCAATTTAATCTATCATACAAGTCAATCAAAATAAACCAACGTAAATAAATAAACGTAATTACTTAATTAAATCAATGCATTAAATCAGGTAAGTGTAGGCCTACTCCTAACTTGCGAAATATTCGCACAGATCAGCTAGTAAATTATATCGTATTTTATGAAAATGTATTTATAAATTTTTATAAAATTCGTTTTTCTGACATTACTAAATTGATTTATTATATTATGATTAGAGATCTAAAACGTGAATATAACGATAAAGTAATGCTGTACTAGAAAATTGCTAAACAGTTTCATAGCTACCTGCAGTTGTACCAACATTTCATCTAACTTTGAGGATAAAATGTTGTGATCTACGGGAACTTCTTTATGAATATCTAAACTATAATTCGTAGATTACAGAAATATTAAATTAACAATTACTTCTTTTGTGACAAATAAACACCGAAATTACTTTTATTAGCTACTTATACATTCGAGATTCTACAAAATCAAATGTTGTATTTTTATAGCGATATGGTAAAGTCATAGGTGATATTCCAGTCGCGCTCAAGCGTCTTACTAATTCAACAAGCAAACTAGCTCTCGCCATTCAATAAAATCGATGATTTTACTGATCACAAGTATCAACATTAATCATACCATTTAAATCATAGCAAATTAATATTTATAATTTTTATTTAACTTATAGTGAAAGTTTTAGTATATAGGCCTACACAAATAAAGTGGACTACATACTGTATGATACAAAATGTGTTTGCCTAAAATAAAGTAATCACGAAATCTTGAGATGAGTGTCAATAACTGTGAAATCATTGAGGTGTAAAAAATGCAACAAACCAAGAGACGAGAGATACGCCCTCTCCTGAATAACTTGGGAAAGGAATATTGTTACTGTAGAATCATTGCTATACAACAAATAGTTTCAGAGCACAGAAATTTTAAAGTTAACATTGGTTTTCCGTTCGAAAATTTGATTTCGCGGCACCCCATACCTTGGTAACATTTTATAATGCTAAAGGCCTATTCGACGCGTCGGAAACGGAATGTCCTCATAATGCATACCTCAAATAGTTTGCGAGTTGAAAGTACTATTTTCGGTTTTATAATATATTGAAGATAACCTGTAACATTGGCAGAGTTTTAAACAATTAAACAGAGTTTAATTTAAAATTAACACAATCTGAAAAATGTGTAAAAAACATTTTTAAGAGAAGTGAGGGAACCCTTGACTCAATTTCGGATTTGTTTTACGGTAATTATGATTTTTATGATCTTTAATTTCATTTATAGTTTACCATTACATATTTTAAAGTTTGGGAGGGAGATTGCACCTTTTTTAATATTTAAACATTAACAGGACTAGAATTTTGTTACATCTTACTCATATATGCAGTATGCAGTTTTTAAACGAGCACCTGTATATTATCAATTTGGTTCTCAAACAATCAAATATTTTATGATACAGTCTTGTGAGTGATCGTTTGAAAGATATGTATTTAACAATATCAACACTTTTGGGAGAATTGTAAATGTGGATAATTTCGAAACTTTTGCTTAAAAACTCTTTTCCTGAAAGTATTATAACTAAAATTTCGAAAACATGGTAATGCTCGGAGCATTCAATTTTTTTAGTCTGTATAATCAATGCCTGTTCGCCGTATATTGCAGTTCATGTTGGGCCAAAAGTACGGAAACTGCAGAATATTTCGAAAGTGAAAGACTTACAAATAAATATGCCAGTTTGGTAAGTTCTCCTTTATAAAATTTGTATTTAACGAGTTTAAAAATTTGGTCCGCCTTCATGAATCTTTATTTTTTAATGGGAAGTTGGACATGAGATTCATGCAAAACTGCAAAAGGGAATCAACAGCGAAACTGTGCTTATATAACTCGAACCTTTTTGAATATAATTGCATTTATATATAACAAAATTAATGTGTAGAATAAATAATATTTTTTACACTTTCCACGAATCTAGAGACGCCATTATGATTATAAGCAACGAGTTTGAATACCCGTCCTACCTTTACTAAGAACGTTTGAAATTAGTTTTCCTTAGTAAAATATCAATTAAATTATTTTTGGAGCGCGACTTTCATCTTCAAACTATGGTTTTTACACTAATAACAGTCGTTTTCGATTGTTTTTACATATCATCCCCTATCATACACTCATACATTCAACCACCCTTTTTTATTTATTTCATTATATTAACCTAAAAAAGCTGTTGGTTGTCAAAAATAATAAATGTACTCTAAATTTCCTAAGTTGATTGCTATGATAGTGAATGAAAATGCATTCAAGAACGTGCGTTGGTTCAGTATGTGCTTAATCTAAAATGTGGTTGTTAAGTTTATCATCCGAATTATATGTCTTTTTTAATAAAGGGCTGGAAGTGAAGCCTCAAATTGTAATATTGAAAATTTTTAAAAACCTTTCTTGCATAATATTCGTATTTTAATCTTTATTAGTTTTGCTCTACGCTGATTCTATGTCAGTCAGTAAGGATAAGCCGGTTATATTGAAGGATGCATTGATTGCAGATATCCAAAACAATTTTCACCGTATAAATTCACCATACAAATTATCATACTTGTATTTTTCTTTATATTTTTATTATTTTCTTCATTTTCAAAATATTCATCCGTTTTAATTACCCTGTACAGCAACGAGTATTGCATTATTTGTATTATAAACGCCTTGACTTGCGTTGTTATTAGTGCAACACAACCAACAAGGATCTAACAGTTACAAACCGGTCATTGATTCCACAGTAAACTAATTAATCACGAATTAATTCCAGAGACAGGAGTACAAACAGAACTACAACTCGGGATAATTAAGCTGGCTCGGGAATAAACTCATCCTTGAATATCCCATGGGAGTACTTAAAAGTCTAAAACGGTTGAGTACTCCCTAAGTTTAAGCAATTAAGCACAACGATCTGAAGAAATCGTGCACAGCCCACAGGGGGTTAAAACTTCGTAAAATTCAAATTTACCCTTACGGGAGAGGGTAGAAGTCATTACGGTGCTGGTGAGGGGACTCGGTCCTCCCTTTTGATAAGGGATGTTTACAAGTATTCATGAGTAAGCACTGATTTCCTTACAAACTATTTCTTACTTAACAATTTTGTTGTGTTCAGTTACATGCCGGATTCTTGATGCGTAACTGTTGTTATTAAAAAAGGTATTTACAAAATTTTATTTTGATATTACGTAGTTTGTGTTTTATTTTTCTAAAAGTCGGGTTTTCTATAGATATAATGTATAGATAATTGAACAAAAGTTAAAAGAAATGTGTAGTTGTGAGGTACCTTTGATTTGATAAGTATGCCACACGACCTTCATTGCTGTACAATTTTTTATTCGTAGGCTTATTCATGTCCTCGAATTTCTTCACTCGTTAAATGATGGAAAACTTTGGAAAAGTGCCCAAGTTGGACACTGTTTAACCCTTTAAATCGTTATGTCGTACACCACATACTTCAAAGCTTTTCTAGTCTATCATTGCTGTGACGAAATATTTGTAATGACTACAGCGGTTCTCTGTATTGAGGGGCTTGAAGATGCTTTCAATATTATACGGTGTATATTGTCTCTGCATTTATTTAGTTTATAAAAGCACATTTTAAGTAAAATATTATTACAAGAGAAAATGATTCAATTTCGATGCTTCCAATAAAAACGTCACTGCGGAATATTAACCTAAAAAATATCAGTGGTGTAACAAATATTATTGATAATTCTATTTAGAAAAATAATTTTATTAAAGACTTTACTTGACTAGTTTGGATTTGTCAACAAATAAATCTGACACGATATTTACACAGACCCACAACTCCAGTGTTGTCCCTTCTGAATCCATTCAAACATTTATATAATTTGATTGTTCGCATGAATAACTTTATCCTCCGAGTCGGTGTCTAAGTAATGTATCACTCCTCGTCGCGAGTTTTAATTTAATTCTTCCTCATCTGTCAACAGTACTAAGTAATGAAGAAGAAGAAGAAAGGGTTGTCACAAACAGGCTTTTAGCCAACTTTGTGCAAACTTTAACCAACTTTCTAAAGAATCTGTAATGGAGCTTTTAAAACGTCAACCAAATGACGTGTTTCGGACGCCGTTTGTTACAATGTTTTGGTTTCATCGCTTTACTAAGACAGATTTACTTGTTTTGCATTCATTACCTCTTTATTTAATAAATACATTATAACTGTTGGGAAAATCTTCTTCCTAAGTCGTTTAAATTCACTAAATATCTCTCTTCGCACAGCTACTTAAACAGTTTATCTAATTTAAAGTTTAACGAAGTATTTACATTAAATCTCGACAGAATAAGTAATTTGTGTTTGTGTTCTTATTCATTAAATCTTTACTGCTATTATATATATTTACTGCTATAAAGTTAAATCTACTTTGTTGAGTTGCATGTAATTTGTTTTGTCGTAAATGCTTATGTAATTTATTTGAAGCACTGTAGCTATTGTTCGAGTTTTTATTTTAAATGCGGTGGAAGATGCACGTTATAAAATATTAACTACATCGTTGGATTCTATATTTCATTCTGTACTTAGTCGTATAAAAAATAATTTTGACCTTTTAATATGACTTTAAAAAATATAATCTATATAGGCCTACATGATGTCAGAAAAGTAACGGGACGGCTGGACTTCTCAGCTTCTAACATTATAGAAACATATTTAAGCCCTCATTTTAAAGGAGTGTCTATAACTTGGTGGTTTTCAAATTGTGATAACATCAGCTAGTTTTTCTAATATACTGGCCAACTTCTTTCATGTTTTTAAGACTATTCTATTCTTTGCATTTTGTTTATAACCGTTTTCGTGTAAATCTTTTAAATGGGAATTATATTATTAGGTCTTAAAACCCAAGTTGCTGTAGAAATTCAATGCAATTCCAATTTACACAAAAACGGGTTGGTTTATAAAAAAGTGCAAAGAATAAAAGTCTTAAAATTGCAATATCTGAAAACGTAATACAAAATAGAAGCTTTCGTTCAAACAGTTCGCCACCGTATTGGAAAAATTGCTGATGTCATCACAATTTGAAAACCACCAGCATTTTCAAAATAGGCTACCCTTTCAAATCGGAGGTCAAACATGTTTCTATCTTTGTTAGAAGCTGAGATACTTTACTGACGCACTCTATACATAGGGGAGCCTCTATAGGCCGAAAACCCCCTCATCCGATTTTACAAAAATGTCAGTTTGCCCTTATTAGTGCCGGGAGTGTTTATCCATAAAAAATATTTCGATTACTTACATTTATTTATGGGGGTACAATGGGATAACTTTACTAAAACAACACTGCTTTCATACCTACGATATAGAGAGCTGACTTTTAGCATAATTATTTATTATGTGTAACATAACAACATTAGACGCCTCGCAGTTTAATTATTTGCATTTAAGGGATGAAAACCTGAATTAAACCTAAAATAAATAAATATTCATTATTTTAGTCTCATTAAAGCTAGAGAGTAGAAAATTGGTACATTTATTCCACAAAATGTTACATAGTAAAAGTAAAGCCATAACATCTCAGTCACTACCACCTAAGAGATTAAAATGGGATAACAACCCCTTTACAATAAATGTAAATTCCACTAATATGCTAGAGAGCTGAAATTCTTTACATATTATTCTTAAGTAATGTATACAAAAATTTGAATTTCGATTAATTGAATCCAAGCGGTGAAATGGAATAACTATACTTAAAAATTAACAATAATTCGTGAATTTGTTATGAAGCTAGAGACTTGGCACATAATGTGCATAAGTTATATAATATAGGAAACAAAAAAGGTTATCATAAGTTGTTATAATAAAGGTGTAGAATTTATTATAACAACAAATCTAATATGGTAAACACAGTTAAATGTTCATTCATTGTAAATACATTCAATAAACATAAAATGTTGGTTCATCAGTCTAGACCTAACCTAAAATTATTGTGTGCTTGTTTAATTTATTTTACCTGTCTCAACGGCAACATGCATACAATAATTTTAGGTTAGGCCTAGACTTAAAATTAGTTATAACCTAAAATTATTGTATGTATGTTGCCGTTAAGGCAGGTAAAATAAATTAAATATACACACAATAATTTTAGGTTAGGCCTAGGCTGATAAACCAACATTTTATGTTTATTGAATGTGTTTCAGCGCTCGACGATAATATCTGAACTATGCCGGACGGAACCGATCGTATCTTAATTTAAATTAATGAACCAAAACACATGTTTCTTGAATGTATTTATATTCATTGCCAATAGCAACCAATTTGATAACGCTTTTTCGTTACGCGTATTTTCATTTGTAATTGCCATAGCAACCAATTTGATAACGCTTTTTTGTTACTCGTATTTTATATTTGTCATTGCCATAGCAACAAATTAATAACACTTTTTCCGTTACGCATTACATTTTCTACTTGTCAACTCCTACCGCAACCCGTGTAAAGGAACTTCGTTCCAAAAACAATGGCATTTATATTACCCCAACTCCTAACCTTTTCCCAGACTTTGATCGGTTAGTGTATCATAACGGACCTAAGGTTCAGATTAAGTTGCGTAAGGTTGTCTTTAGCTAATTAAGGACTGAGTCAAGTTTGAAATCAATGGAGTTGAAAAACCCCTTCTATATATAAAAATTATTTTGTACAAAACATTGGTGGCTAGATAGAAAACGGATTATTTTAGGAATTATGATTATTTTAGATTTATACTGTAAATGCATTAAACAAGTCAGTGAATTAGTCCGCCTTTTTGAAACACCCAATACAAGGTTGAATTGTTCCTAAATCTATATACTTCATTGGATAATATTAACCCTTACTTAAAACTGTACATTTTCAAACTTGTTGATATGTTCCCACAACATATAATTTCAGCAGTTGGTAATACAAGTACCGTTATACTCAATAAGTAATACCGGTCGCCTCTTGTAAATAAATAATACCACATTAAGTATATCGACTTAAACAATAAATAGCAGTGTGATGTTATCACTTGCTTTCCCAACGCTACGTCTATCTACGTAAAATTAATGTTATAGTTCCCGAAGCCGTTAAGTCAACCCGCTTGCGTACTTACAGGTCGAGATAAGAGACAAAGTGGTCGTTATTAGCATGCGATTATTCAACGCTTGGCTAATTTGTGTTCGCCAAAGTTAACAGATTTCAATAAAACAGGGTTTAGTACGTAGACTTTTACAATTGATTATTCTTAAATTTGTGTATAAAGAAAACAATACACGATGTTCCGAGAGAATACATCAACAATACATCTCGTTAACAAGTGAAAACCTAAACCTGAGCCATGTACAGGGTGTCTGGCAAACATTCTACCGTGTCATTCAGCAGGTTAAAGCAAACAAATAATACAATATAACATGTGTTGTATCTTGCTTAGTTTAGAAACAAGAATTTCACATAAACTGATCATGAATGTTTATCACTTTTGGTTTATACAGAAATGTAGTTTAAAGCAAACCCAACGATGTACCAATTTTCATCATTGAGTCAATGATAACTGGGAGTAGATGCAATAATTCTGATTGAAAGTGATTTTCCGAGGTAATTGAAGAAATTCACACGAGTGGTGCATCATGCTAAATAAACAGAGGGTTCAATTTAAATGTAAAATTAGATAAACATTATTATTTTTAATAAATAAATGTATATCACAAGAGAAAGCTAGCTTTAATATGAGTCACTTTTTAATTTGAATTTTGTTAACTATTCAATAAATTACTTGATTCATAGTCACAAGCGCCATTCATAATAATAATTGTTATATAAGTGAGGCATAATAAAGCTAACCTGCTCTTGAGATATATATTTACTTATACAAAATGTTATTACTTTCTCACTATACTATAGTATAGAGAAAGTATAGCTATCGCAAAAAAATCGATGTTGAGATTTTTGTAGAAATATCCGTTTTGGGACCCCCTGAGTCCAAAAAGTGGTTTTTACAAAATGTCTGTCTGTATGTATACAAAGCTAGAGCAAAAACTATGCGATCGATTTCAAAACATTTGCACCAGACATTGTCAAGTAGGCCTGTATAGATGCACGACAAACGGTTTTGACAAATTTTGAAAAACAACCCTCTTTTTGGCAAAAGATCCAAAAAATCAGTTATTATTTTTTTATAAAAAAACGGCTCTAACGATTTTGATAAAATTTGGCTTATTTGTAGCCTTTAATGTACCCTACCATATGCAAAAACCGCATCTTTGTAAAAATTCTCGTTTAGCTAATAATAATAATAAAAGATTTTGGGGGGTTTTTTGGCCATAAAGGGGGTTGTTTTTCAAAATTGTTCAAAACTTTTTTCGTGCATCTATACAGGCCTAATTGACGTGTTTGGTGCAAATTTGTCCGAAATCGATCGAATAGTTTTCTCTCCAGATAATAATAATAATAATATTTATTAGTTAATCTCCTACTTTAATAAATCACCTCTCCTACCCATCCTACAATTATGAAGTCACAGCGAATCTGTTTAATAATTTAAATATGTTTGTGAGAAAGTACGTGCCAGTTTCTCGTACCGTTTATTTATCTAATTTTACATTTAAATTAGAATCCTCTGTTTATTAGACTAATACACTACACTACTAATACGAATTTCTTCGATATCACGAAAAACCACTTCAGCCAAAATTATTGCATCTTCTTAGTTATCCTTGACTGAATGATAAAACGTTTTGCACCGTTGGATTTGTTCGTAAATTGTCTACATTTTTTTGTATCTCAACATTTTTACGTACAATCTTTAGTTTTTAGATATTCAACTTTGAACAGTTTCAACCGCCGCCATATTGAAACGGATAACTGCGGTAAAATTAAATTTTCCACATTTGTATGAACCAATTTGTTATACTTCCATGCTGAGTTTCATGAATTTATTATAAACACTTCATGAGATTGTTTTCCAAAACACACATACAGACAGACAACTTCTAATCTAGATAGAACCCTTTGTTATTGGTATTATTGTTAGTTTTGACCTGCCGGATAGCATGGTAAAGTTTGGTAAATTGGTTACGCGACACTCTGTATCTGTCTTATTTGTTGTCACTATTATATAAGTTGAACTATAACACACGATTATTATTATTACTGTATTACCTGTTTTTATCCGTCGTGTGACTTCGTTTTGTCCATCGTAGCTGCGACGCGTTTCGGGACCGTAATCTCATCTTCAAGTATTCACTCATGTATAGGCCGTCAACTATATACGGTATGCGTAAAAATAAGCAGAATTTAAAAAAAATCAGCTGTGGTTGGTTTTCAGAACAGCTGATTACATTGTTATTAGTTGCCAGGCCACGTTGCTTATTATTAGTTTCTTGTTTGAGGTTAGCTAACGCTGTTATGGTACTTACCACTACAGAGAAAGTTTTTATAGTAGGGTATTTTTTCCTCTCAAACGGAACAGGTGGTTCCTGTGGTCCTAATTTTATGCGAACTGCTGTAGAGTTTCGAGAACGATTTCACAAACAGCCTCCAAGTAATGATATAATGATAAGTTTTGTTGACAAGTTCTGTCCTAAAGGCCATTTCACACCGGCGTCTAGTCACATGCCGCCAAATAACGTTACGTGACAGACGGCCAATTCACATCGTAAAAGACGTCCGCGGACATCGGCGAGGTAATGGGCTCCCTTTTTCTTGCATTTTTCTCAGTGCTCATGCGCAAGTTGGGCGACGTAACGTTACGTGACAGACAGCCAATTCACATCGCAACAGACGTCCGCGGACGTCCGCATACGAATTCCGGAGATCGCTCACCGAGCGATCCCGCAGATCCGTCACAGCACGTCGGTGTGACCTGCTGACGTTTTTCGGCGGTGTGTATTGATCCATAAGAAACAACGATGAGCGATCCTTTAAAAAATGTGTCACACTACGTAACGTTACGCCGGTGTGTGAAATGGAAAGGAGCGTGCCACTGAAAAGGTAGTGTTTTGATTTAGCATAAATGGTGTGTAGGCCGTCCGAAAACGGCGACGCAGATATTGACTCTCCGACATAAAATTCAAATAACATCAGAAGGAAGAGCAAGAGGGAGTAAATTAATTCATGTTAGCGTCTTGAACATTAAACAAGTGTTAACCTAGTCCTTAGGACCCTAACGATGGCGAGAAAACTTTATTTTTATTTTTTCTGATCTTTTAACAAAGCAGTAGGTAGTAGGCATTTATATTTCTACCTCCATTCTACTTTTGTTTACAACCTTCCTACATTGGGTGTTAAAACAGCAACATTAGTTGCAGAATATGCATGGATAGTGCATGTCGACCTATTTAACTATGTCAAGCCGGAGTGCCACAGTGCCCACAAACAGGTGTTCCTCGGCCATGTCATTTGCATTAACTACAATAGAAGCATATAAACATGCCTTGTGTCGAGATGTTTTTTTTGAAATATAATGTCATTAACCGTGTTTTTTGCAAATAAACTAATGTGGTTCTTGCTGTTTTCCTGGTAAACGTATAAATTTCAATCTTAAATGACAGTAATTGTGGTATTATTATTTAGTAGTCTAAGTACTTTACGACTCTCTTGTAGGAATAGCGAAGAGCGAGGGTTCTCGTGCAGAGAGTTTCTTAAGGCTGTTTCACACTGTCATGCCACCTGACAGTTTAGGGTTAGTTAGTGGTAACTTTTATGTAACCTAATAGTGCAGTGGGACATTGGTGGATCATTTAGATATTGTTTCGATGATACGAGAACTGACGAAAAGCTAGATTTTATCTGTCAGATTTTAGCTGAACCTGACGTAAAACGGAGGCCTGGACGTGATCTGTCGGTTTCTGTTCAATTCTCTCTACGTCTCAACGTGCCAACCCCGATGAATTTTTACTCTTTTCTCCCTGAATGTCCTCTACTATCACCACTTCCACTCCTTTGCTTCATCTCAGTTTATTCTAGAGATTGGAATTACCAAAACATGTGATAATAAGTTGCAAATTTCCACATCTCAATAACCTATCCGTTTGTATCGACGAGGTTTTATTTGCTGTAATGTTCCAGACAGAATTACTTGAACTATTAATTGTGTTACCTATTAACGTCCGGCAAAACGTAGTTCTCTGTTGGCGGTTTTGTCAGAGTATTATTTTTGTCGAGGTGTTATTTTTGCCAAAATATTATCTTGTAATGTAACGTTGCAGATGTGAATACTTGATGCTAAAATAATAACGTCTGCAGCGTTATGTTGACTATACCAAATAATACAATGTATGCAAAATGTATTAAAACAAAAATATTGAATGGTTAAAACCACGACATACATTTCGAAAGTTACACCTTGATTAAAATTATAAAGTAAAACCTGAACACAAAATCTCACAAGTAATACGTTTACTAACTCAAACGCATTACAACGACAATGTCGCCATCTACAGTGATGCATAAGCTACAATAAATTTACACGCGCTATTATTGTAGCTCTTGCATCACTGAAGATGGCGACATTGTCGGTGAAACGCGTTTAAGTTAGTAAATTTATTAATTGTGTTCATGTCTTAATTTATCAAGTTATCATATCACAGCTGAATAGTTATTTATTTTGAATAAATGGAAATACACATACAAATCCAATAATTGTTTAAATTCTATTAATATTAGAATTTAAAGTTAACGATTCATTATAACTGGATATAACAGAATTGCTAGATGTTTTGGAAAATAAGAAGTACTCCAAACATATTTGTGTTAACAAACTGAAAAAATACTCCGATTGAAGAGTTTAAGTTAGTTTAGTTCTGGTTTCATGGGGGTTGCAATAATTTTAATAAATTTGACAAAGGTGTTCCTTCTTTTGATAGTCAGATTACATCAAATGACCAGATTAGTCATTTTATTAGTTTTAGTGCTGATTTTTTACTATCCCAAGTCAACTAAGGTTTTTACTTAAATTTCTATAATTTTGTGTGTAAAATTTTGTTTTCCATCATTATTTTTTTGTCAGTGAAGTGTTTAGTTTCTTTTCTCTAGTGCATTCATAGCGAAAATGGCCAAACTTAACCTGCATTTTGGGAGTTAATTTCTTTCTCTCAAAATTTCTATAATATTTGTATTCCGAGGAAATGGTTTGTGTTTATCAGATTCAGTTTATGTGTACTTTCAGAATATGACCCCCCCCCCCCCCCCCCCCACCCCCACTTTATATGGTCACGTTGTCCTGCATTACCCAAAACATATCTGAAAAAAATTTAAGGTAGGCCTACATGTTTATATGAATTTGTGTAAAAAGAGAACTTTGCGAGTACCTTATATAGACAGACATTTTGCTGGTAGAGAAGATATCAAGAGGTTGAGTACCTTATATAGGCTAGTCCCACATTTTGAGGGTAGACAAGGTATCAAGAGTGTAGATTGGAAAGAAGATAAATGCCGAACCAAACTGTCAAAAAAACAAAACCCTTCTAGACGAAGACGTTCACTTCAGGTACGGCCGTGCGAGTGCAGTGATTTCCTCGGAATTTACGACCGGAAGAGAAGTCACTTCTAAGCCTGCTTCCGCGCCCGCAGGACAATTTCCGTCCCCTTCTCCGTTCACAATTTATATTCTATCGTTTTCTTCCATTTTCATAACATCGTAAATTTATAGAGTTCATTTGTAAGGCCGGGAGATCGTCGGGGATCAATTGAAGGCGTAGCGAGACACGGGAAATTCATCGGACATAAAATAAACAAGGTTTTAGTCTTTATTCAATAACGAATTACTTCTTAGCACTTTCAATTGGATTAGCGGGAAACCTTATTAAAATATTGTAATTCTTCACAAATAGTAAATCGTAAGGTAAGGAAGTAACTTTTGTACGCAGGTCTTGATCTATAACTTTTACAGCAGTTTTTATTAATTTCTAATATTTCCACCAATCTATTCACGCAGAAGAGATCAATGCGTGTTTTGCACTCAAACACCATGCTTGTTCTGCTTACACTTTGTAAGTGAAATAATTTAACATGTCAAGATAAAATTTTATCCATACCTGTAATCTTTTCTCTTCTCTTCATTTTAGGAAGACTATTTTACATATTGTTACAATTCATATCGCTACTTGTAGCTCATGTATCACTAAGAATGGCGACTTTATCGTTGAAACGCGTTTGATATTAAACGTGTGTGTATGAGAGTTAGTGTTATTATTATTATTCTTGAACAATTCCGTCCCACTCGACAAACTCAAAGTTTATAAACATTATACAAGTTTTTAAAAGTTTCACAATGTGATTATACATGCACAAATGAAGAAAACCGTCCCTAAGAAGGTTTATGTCCTGAAATGCTTAGATCCTATCCAGTTGCCACCTAGCATTGTTAACAACAAAAAAATCATATCTTTTTATCATATTATTTTTAATGACCTGTTTATTTATTTCTTGCTGGATTACATCGATAATTTTAAGAAACCGTAATAGAAATAAGCTATCGTGAACTTTTTTTGAGATACTATAACCTATACCGTTTACTGCTTTGATGTTCTTACGCTAACCTAAAAAAACAAAAAACAAAAAAAAAACAGCTGAGTTTTAAGAAAACCTGTCAGATGGCGAAAGTGGCGTGCTTGTAATGTATTCCGTGTTTGATAGCAAAATTGGCCTTTAGTTGCTCGCATTGTCATGTCTACTGTATTAGCAATAATTGTACCTTTGCGTGTACATGTTTGACTTGCATATTTTATGAATTGAGGGTTGGTGGGCGAAAGTGGTCTTACTGGATTTGCTTTCATCTAATCGTCTTAAAAATTATAGTAATAATCTTTTACACTATTTTTGCAAATTTTTAACGATTTTATATTTTTACAAGTCATTGCTAAAAACATTAAAATATAATATTATGTAAACAGGCAAATTTAAAACACCTAAAGAAGACATTCCCACCTGCCTACATTGTCCATTTTAGAAACAATAAATGTAGTACTCACTTATTTTAGAGCTTTTTATTAGTATTAACCTATTTTTAAGAATTAAAAAAAAAAATAAACTACTTTTCATACCGAGTTTTTAAAAAGTCCTAAAAATTTGGTTTCTATATAAAAACACTTTTTTGACACCTGTCCTAGTAAAGAATTTAAAGCCAACACAAATAGGTTAACTCTCTATATAGCCCAGTCGGTATAGGTTACAACTACCAGTAATTTGCAATACGGCTGAATTTGTTTTATAAGTACATTAAAGTATGTAGATTAACATAAAAAAAAGTTTACCAGTCTATCGATTTTCCAAAGTCGAAAAAAATCATTTTTTTCCGATTATCCTTAATATTTCGAGCTGGGATGAAGATAGAGGAAAATAAAAAATACCACCGTGTAGGAGAGGTATTTTTCAACAAAAAATGTCATATGTATTTATTTCGTCCGAGCAATGGTTTGTCTGGAAAAAAATTCGATAATGCAGGTATGTATTTTGCAGCAGGGGAAATCACTAAAAGGGGATCTAGGAGTCCCCTGATTTGGATAAAATTTGGTACACATGTTGGTTGTCTTCGTCGCTCGGACGAGTTCATTAGGCAAAAAAATCCAACAAACGGAAGCACGTTTTTTGACCGGAAGTAACTAATTTTTTAGGTTTTTCCTACGAGAATGAATTTATTTTTGAGTTTTTTCTGCAAATATAAATGTAGGATGTTATTCTGCACATTTTGTGTTTTTTTTATACGACCTTATAGCTCGCTTGGTTCCCCCAAAATCGATCAAAACGTAAAATACCATAGAAGTACCCGGTTCAAAGCTACGTGGTGGATCTTGTGGTGGTTGGCGTGCGAAGCACGCAATGAATTGTGTATTGAAGATACTTCCAATACGGGAGTTGGCGTGCGAAGCACGCAATGCTTTGTGTATTGAAGATAATCCCAATATGCGGAATGGCGTACGAAGCATTTTGCAACTATTCAGCACCGTCGTGAATAGACCTATTTCCCAAATTGTTGGTTGAAACCCTAAAACATAGGCCTATAAACTTCATTTTGGAAATTTGCTCAACTCACGTCAGCGGTTCAGCTGCGTGGTCGAATTATTTTAAATTAAATCTATTTGTATTTCATAATATTTTAACATACTGGTGTTCTCTTTGTTGGCGTGGATAGCGAGGCAAGGAAAACGGATGTAGGTTAGAAGGAGGCTAAAATGTATGCAGTAGAATTTATGTTACTAAAATGTCATGTAAAATAATTTCAAATTGAATCAGCCAGGGAAGTTGAGGAAAAAATCAGGGAATGGTCTGGGTAAAGGAAAATGAACTCCACATCTATGGAGGAAACATTATTTAAAAGAAACTGCATTCTCGTTTTGTTAGTTTCTCAATATAATTTGAATTCGGATTAAACGCCCTCGTTAAAACGGCGAAAGAGATTCCAAACATTAGAAATACGATCCCGTAATGTCCCTAATAAATCCAGACCCCGACAATGCACGGGATCAAAGCTCTGGAATAATGGGTGATTCCAGCAACAAACCTTCTTTTGTTTCACTTTATACAAATGATGCTTTTTAGTTCGGATGAATGGATATTTTTCAAAGGGTTGTCAGAGGGAAGTGTATTCAGTTTAGATGTTCGATTAATCAGCTGTATACGCAGTGCGTTGTGTCAGACTGGATGGATCGTTTTGTAAGGTTGTAACATGCTATTTCTCTTACTTCAACGTTCT
>JAGFPH010000842.1:276612-302460 GCA_018207615.1 Philaenus spumarius
ACAAAATAGAAATTCCTTTGAAATAATTAATCAAAAATGTTTCTACTTTTATTAGAAGCCGAGAAATCCAGCCGATTCCAGACTTTTTATTCAAACTTATATGTATAAAACATAGTATCTCTATCATATAATCTCAGGAACCACAAAGACTGGAAATTTGGTAGTTAAGACCCTTTTGGCCATTAGACGTCCCGAATAAAGGATTTTTGCCACTTAAATATACAGTGTAGGCTCGCGTATAGCAGCCCCCACTGTGGAACTGCAGCACCCTCTATGTCCACTTGATATTAACAATATCATTAATTAATATAATGTGTATTTTTTTCTTTAATTCATTCCTTATACTTATACAATAATAATCCTTAAGTTAATTGTATAAAAAAGATACACAAATCTTTGTATGGAACTGTGCGCTACACGATTCCAGCTGCGTAGGTTTTGGCTGTTGTGGCTTAGGAAGCTGCACACGAAGCTTGGAGGAAAATATAGCAATAGCGCTGTCGGTCCCGCAGTGCCGACTCTGACGTGCTGGTGGAAGGTAGTTTTGATTTTACTCCGCGTGTGGTAATGAAGCTATGATTTAAGAAATGTGTTTACATTCCACAAGCAGAACTTTCTTCTATTGTTAAAGTGCAAAATATATCTTAGTTTAAATTTAAGTCAAGAATATAAAATTTAGTTAGGGAGTGTTGCGAATGATAGCACTCATTGACCTGACAGATAAAATACCAGAAACATTTCTCTGATGACATATGCAAGATGATTGAATTGCGCAGTAGAGCCTACAAAATGACACAACTAATTTGTCGTTCACAAGACTCATACAATTATATACTTTAGTAAAGTTATATTTGTTTCAAATTAAAGGTACATTAAAGGTAAAAATTTGGAATTTTTGTTTTTTGTTTTAGGATTTTATCAAGTTTCTGAATAAATTTTCTTTTCTTACATGTTTGTTTCATTTTACACAATTTTAAAACAAAGGCTAAACATTTTCTGGTGCAGCACCACCAATAATTGTAGCTACGAGCCGCCACTGTAAATGTCTATCCCCAAAAATCTGGAAATGCGAGAAGTCTAAAACATTATTTTTTCCCAAACCAAACCCCATAGGGACGCGAAAATCGGCATGCATGTGCCTCCTGGCGGTTAGATTCCCAGGTAGATATTTGTTTTTGGACAATAACCTATATAGGCAGGAAAATCGCAAAATGTCAAGTATATGTAAGACACCAAGAATCGCGAAATCTCCGAAAACAACGCGAACTGACCTGAAATTTAGTAGACTAAAAATATAAACGTGTATATGTTTTACCACACCAAAACTCTACGATTGTCAAATAGTTTGTAAGATTCTCCAGGCCTTCGTGTGATTAATTCATTCACGTCACATAAATAGGCCTACAGCTGTTTTCTCAATTCCCTTATACAAAGTGTTGGTTTGTCGTGGAACATGTGTAGTTGACATTGAGAGGCGAACTTAGTGAGGCGCGAAGGCTATTCTTGTCACAGGCTGGTATTCATAGTCCTTCTTTTAGGTAACCTTAAGGAAAAGAACAATTTAGGAGGCCTTTCAAACCTAAACTTTCGATTTAAAAGAAACCTTATTTCAGGTTGTCTGTTTATTTTCAAAGCTTTTTTAACGTTTACTTGGACTGGACTTATGAGAAAGAAACACAATATAAATAATAAAAAGAACCTAGTTTCTCACAAAAAACGTGTTTCGATGATGAAGTCATCATCATCTGTGACGGTACATTTACAAACTTTATAACTAACTTAATAATATGGTTCCTCACTATATATAGGCAGTGTAGTTTTTTCTTTTAAATTATTATTTCATTTTTGTATTTTCATGATCATAATATGTTGTAATTAATTTAATGTTTATATATATCATAATGTATATAGTTTTATTACATAATTGTCTTATATATAAAATGTATTATGTATTTTTCAATTTTTTTATTTTTTTTATTTCCATATAGACCTACAGTAACTTTTTTTTTGTTTTACATCAAAATCCCCGTAACTCTTATTGGTCGTTTAGTTAATTGTATAATCACTGATAATGACGACTTGGTTACCGAAACACGTTTGACTATCAAACGTTTTTTGTGAGAAACTGTGTTAATTGTATTGCTGTATTTATATAGTATTTAACGTATGTCTAGGCCAAACTGTTTCCTTTTTTTTCGAAAACTTAGTTATTTTGTTTTATTCGTTGTTAAAAGAATAAGTATTTTTGTCTCTTGAATTTGTTAAATAAATGTATGGTTTGCGATACATTTAGTTTATTTAAGTTTGTTACAAACTTTAAGTATTAGCAATTTTGAAATGAATAAAGAAAGATGGTTGATAATTTTTCTAAAATTTTGTCTTTTTCGATTCTAGGTTACGAAGCATACACCATGCAAACTCTTTAATATTCAACGTTTAAAATGTATGAACCAGATAGAAAACATGCATTTTAGGTTGATTTTAGATTAATATGTAGTGATAACACAAATTCTCACTCACGAAAGTTTAATAATCAGACGCGTTTCAACGACAAAGTCGTCATTTTCAGTGGTACTTAAGCTACAGCTAACAATCTATTAGTGTTAGATAAGTTGTAATTTGTTATTTCTAGCTCTTGAAAAAAACTGTTTCTTCATTATCTCTATAGGTAAGACGATCTAAATTTCTTAATAAGGTTTCTCGGTCTCGGGTAATATAAGGTTTAACAGTCTTTATATCAGTAAACCTGAATAATCAAAACTAATTACTATTTCAAATCTGAAAAAACAGTAAGCTAGTTAATAAGTTCGATATATATGTCACCAGAAATAGATCTGTTTCAGAAATTGATTAAGTATTTAATAGTATTTAATCTGCTTAGGTGTATATTGTGATTGCTCGCTTCGCTTGTGCCAACCACTGCAGCGACTTTCAGCTTCGTCACTCGCTCCTCAACTACACTCGCGTCAAATGCAAAAACTTGGTTTATTTTAATTTATTTTTCAGTATAAATTGATGATTCTACAACTGTTATCCACTGTAGAGTTTCATATCACCTCATTAAGACTCCGAAATCGTTGTTAGGGTTAAACACCTCATAACCAATAAATTGTAGAATGCGATTGCCGTGGGAACCTCAGCCTGGGTGAAGTGAGGGACATGTGGTTGTGAAGTGGACTCGAAGCTTAGACTCTGTCAACACTTGATACCAACACATTCCACCTTCCAGACATACTGTTGGACAAATTAAGGGATGAAAAGCTAACAACTTTATAATGGTCAGTGAACTGTCCGACAAAACTTCACGGGACGAATCGGAATTGTACAATAAACTTAAATGTCATTTGACACTGTCTCATTTGTTTTCTAGTCATATGTTCATGTTCAGTATATGTTTTGCATAAGAAACTATGTGATACCCCTGAATGCTTCTCAAGATCTCACAATTTAGTTTTAGTAATGTTCACTCTTGCTTGCCCTAACCTCAAAATCAATTACTATTCTTTTATTTCATAAAAATATACACGGTTTATAAAAAGAACTATAATTCACCTACGTATTTATTGCATAATTTTCAGTAAAATAATCATAGGTCCTAAAATGCTCAGTCTTCCGTCTGCCCCATTTTGTTTTTACTAAATATGTGTTACCTCTAGAAGGGTTCAACCGATTACATTAAAACCCTTAATTACGTCAAAACCTGGTTAATGTAAAATAACCAGCTTAATGCAAATATTCCGTTTGCGGTCATTTTAAAACTTTAATGGGAGTAAATGTATGCAGCTTGTTTGATAAACTATCGAATCGGTATACCATCTGTAAAACTATGGGATAAAGGATAACGGTAAAATTTCATTTCATTTTATTTAAGCCAAAATACATTGTTATGCATAGGCTACGTCCAATATAAATTAACATTTTTATATTCTTAATTTGTATAATTATATGCAATAATTGATAAAAATATAATATTCATAATTTAAATAGAATAATTAATATAAATACTACAACATATAACAATTGTATACCAATCACATTTGATTTTTTAAACAATTAAAAACATATAACAAATAATTAAAAACAATCATAAACTACAACTAACGTTTAATTTAAAATTGGAGAACACATCCACAGATCTCATCCACAGAGTAGAAAGATCTAGACAAAAGTAGCTGTCTAAAGCTGTTTTTAAAAGGTAAAATATCCTGCAAATTTTTAATGTTCTGTGGGAGCTTATTTATCAGTCTAGCACCAGCTTGGGAAGGAAGTTTGCTGTATAGATTTAGTCTGTGCTGTCTAGCACGATAATTATTAGCTTGTCTGGTACTATAACTGTGTATATCTATATTTTGGATATGATCACATTTAAATTTAAAGTAGAGTAACACCTCAAGTTTATACATAATCGGAAGTGTAAAAACTCCAAGATCTTTAAAAGCAACCCTACATGACTAAGCTTTTTGAAGTGAAAACTTCTTTAGCGGCGTTGGGCACTTTTTGCTTGGGGAAAAAGCATTGAATTCGCGACCGTTACCACTCAAGATATAGTATGTATTATATATATATATATATATATATATATATATGTATGTACGCAACGCGAATATACTACATAGCACTTCTTATTGGGAGAGGAAAAAGCATCAAACTCGCGACCGTCACCGCTCGAGAAATAGTATGTATGTATATATATATATGATATTTGTGTTATATGTATATTAAATACCAAAGTCAGCAAAGTCATTAATGTTTTAAATTTTATATTATAAATTATAATTATGCAATTTCAAAATATCTTATAATATTTTTTGACAATATATTGACTTGTATAATTTGTTGACTTTTATTCTCCTTTAATATTAATAATGATACAAATATAAATCGGCCATAGAAGTTATCACTTCCAACGTGTGGTCTTAAGCACACCCAATGTTTTTTTTAAACCTGCAATAAGCCTTATAGCTTTTTTTGCAAGACAAAAACCCTTTGCATATTCCGAACTGACGAATCTCCAAATAACGTCCATTAGTAGTTTGACGGGCTCAACATCCATACTTGAGCAATTAATTGGCCGTGCAAATTAATTACTGGCTGATAAAAACTTACTGGACCAGTTTTAATAATATTAGTTTCGTTGGAATGCGTTTCTTGAGTACATTAAAAATAATTGTTAAAAAATACATTAAATTATTGGAAAATTTTCTAAGTAAATTAATGTTAAAAAAATCGTTGCTTTTTTGAGGTTTCAGGAGGAAAATGCAAGAAAATTAGATGATTTGGGATTATTTTTGAATAAACTCAAAAAGCTCTTTCCAACGAAACATTATTACAATAATTTAACAATCTTTATGGCCCCCATTTTTGTTATAGTTATCAAAAAATGTGTTTAGTTGTAAAATGTGTCTTGTCTTGTCAAGTACTTTAGAATGATAGCTCACTTGGATGTTTGACTTGACTCCGCTCTCAACCCTCAAACAAGAGGTGTTATGTTTGATTAGATTCAAAATTAGTTCAGCTGTACCCTACAAAAACATCTATTTTATTTCATGTTTGACGTAGTTTTCATTTGTTTCAGGTGAGAGTCTGTGTGGACTTTTTGCTCTACAATTAAAGAATAAGTAAGTAAAAACTACGTATTCAATAAATTATAAGTGAACCCAAAATATTTTGATTTACTTAAAATTAAGAGTTACTCGCTAAAAATAGGATACTAAAAAAATTAAGTTTATAAACTCCAACGCTAGATTGTTTACCTAAAATTATTATATTATCTCACTATAATATAAACAAATTCCCGTCGTTCACTCAAAAACAGGTCCTACTGCGCATGCGTCAGGATGTAGGTCATCCTACCCATATCCAAGTGCCTCAGTTCTAATCAATCGTTATTTCCGTGAAAATATCAGACTGCAATCATTTGTTTGCATTTGCTTCGCCACGAGCGAAGGTGGAGAGCAAGTGGTGAAGCCCCGATAAGCATGACCTTAAAACATTAATAATTTCGTAAAATAGATGTCTTTAGGTGAATAGATTTCATTATTTATAATTTGTAAATGTCGTTGATAAAGTGGAGGCCTACTGTTGTCGCAACGGAGGATTTCATTGAATTTTTTTAAATTACTATAGACAATCCATCGTTTTTATTTATTTATGTTGTTTTGTTATGAATCTCATTCAGAGATACATTTTATGCATTCATGTAAAAATGAAACATGTGAAAAGTCTCCACAAATTATCTACGTCCGTGTGTGTGGACGAGCAATATTCTAAAAAGCCAAACTTACCTAATAACTACAACATAATTGTTTTAGAAAACAGGCTTTAACGTCTAAGAACATAAAACAAATATCTAAATAAGTCTCTGAATATAATGCAAGCAGCGAAAACTTTAGTAGTAAATAATTTTTAAAAACATATAGCTTTACACACATATAAATAGCTAATACTAAGTAATCCTTTTTTAGTGTACCACCTGTGGGACCTCAAGCACGACCGCAAAAGAACAATCCAATCAGCAATTACACCTCCTCAAAAATTGTAATATTATACAGCAAAGGTTTCTTCATCTTTATTATAATGCGAGGGTTTATTTCATTATCCCTGCTTGCAGCTATCATTAAACGACGAAATGTGAGAAATTTAATTTTTCTCTCAAATTTATGTAATGCATTATTTTAATATTCTTCTTAAATTACACTAATTTGTGAAATCCTTTCCATCAAAATTGTAATAACAAAATGTACGACATTACGTAAATGCGACTATCCCAAATAGTTGGATTATTAGAAAGGGCTCTATCAAATGACCACCAACCACAGTAAAAAAGATCAACTGATCTGTAACCATACGATTTATTTCTTTGGTGACATTTAAAGATAAAGATTTACACACTTAGGCCTAGATATCTGATTGGTCTAACGCTAATCCTAAAACAAAAAATTTTGGTAATTCCTAATGAAATGCAAACAAATTAATTCTACATCAGTCTTGGAACTTGTTAAGAAACACTCGGTGCGGACACTTTGGACAGTTGTTTTAGTATAGGTTTTACAAAAAATATGTTTCGACCTATTAGTACAGGTGTTATTATTTGTTAGGAAGGTTAAAAATGTTGTTTTAGGTCTGTAATTAAAATAACTATTGATATTATTTATAATGGGGATTTTTAATAACTAGACTAGGATGATTATATCTTCGTTATTTATTATTATTATTTTTTTATTTACTGAAAGCCGGAAGAAGAGATAATGAAATGAACCCGCATAGTATAATGAAGCCTTTGTTGAATAATATTACAATCTATGAGGAGCTGTAATTTCTGACGGGATCGTCCTTTTGCGGTCGTGTTTGCATTGTTTTGTTCTACTAACAAAGACCTTTAAAATAAGGCATAAGATGGTCAAGCCTTACATTAAACAAGACATCCTAAGTGTGCCATCCCCCCTCCATCATGCCAAAAACAAGTAAAATACGTCAAGTTTACAGGTTATAGTGACAAAAACGTAACTGCAAAGTTTCATTAAGTTTCGCCGAATAGTTTTCGAATTATTAAATATATTCCAGACTTTTGCCCAACCTAGTATAACCTGTACGTTTATGTTTTCTTTCAAAATTACATTCTATAAATGAATCATTTCATAATCAACCATTTTCTAATCACTACATAAGAAGCTATACTCTAAGCATTGGTTGGATGTTCTTGTCTAGTCACTCCATGAAAAGTATCTTCTTACAGCTATAACAATGCATCGACAGCTTTCAATAACTGTTTGAACAATTAGGATTACAGGGCACGCTTGGCCCTTCAATATTCTACAGTTATTTTGTTTAAAATCGTGATATTAATACAAAATTAGATTTGTGTTTTCTAATGAATAAAGTTATTTATAAAGGGTCAAGTTTGTTATATCGGGCTATTTTAAACAATATGTCTCATGTATCCCAAATATTTATTTTGTAAACTTTCCTTCTCCCAAAATATTCACAGTGAAATAGATTGTACAAGGGAGACCCTTGCGTGTTTCGACGCCAACCCACTTACTACATAAACACACATTTATAATTTTTTTAAACGCGAAAGGTTATTCATGACTTTAGCTGCTAATATTGTTAATCATATTAAATATCTGAATCAAATTATTGAGTTTATGTTTAAAAAGTTATAAAAGCACCAGTACTAAAATATTTCGCCCTTTGCTGAAAACAGCGATTTTGTCACAAGTAGCCTATATTGAAAAGATGGTTTTGTTAGCTTTATTGTTTATTACGTCTTTTACCTAACGTTTGACCTAAATTACTATTTTATTATCCACCCCCCCCCCCCCCCCCCCCCCCCACCTGCATCGTGTTAAATATTGAATGGTGAGGGAACTCGGCAAACTGTAATCAATGAGTTGCTTTCACCACGTGTTTAGTTTCCTTCATTTTACAAACTTTTAAGATGAAATTCTATAGCAAGTCGATTTTAATATTCCCAAATTGAGAACTGTAATAAAATGTAATAAGATACTTCCTGATTCGTAGATATTGTAAACTAATATATTTTTCTCAAGTACATCATTCAGTTTAGAATATCCGCATATGACTTTCAAATTTCCGATATGGTAATTGCCTTTGCGTAGTTGGTTACCTTGATATATTGAGTTATATGATGACGTATGATGTGTAGATTTTGTATTAATATAATTTTAGTAACATTTTTGAAACAACTGACGATACGGAACCCTTGTCGACCGAGCTTACTGACGTTCCTTCTGTAGATTTTATCTAATAGGAAGTAATGTATTTGGTTCTCGATTTTTAAAGTCATGATTTATGGGTCGGTAGATTTATCAAATGTACAAAAACTGCGAACTGTCTTCAATTATTTCTGATTTATTAAACCATAACGACGTGCGATACATTGTGTTAAATTAAAAAAACATCGGATATATATTATCCGATGAAAGAACTGGTTTATACTGTGTAAAGGCGGTTAAAATAATATATTACCGTAATAAAAACCCAAACGTTTGCGTGGAAAATGATCCAGTTTAGAAGACATTTTTCACATTGACAAACGTGTCCGGATTTGAATTTCAACTACATTGTACGAAATCAAATTCTATCGACGTAAAGTACCGGGATCCTCGGCTTGTTATGAGTTACAGACCTCGGGTACAAGGTGTGAAATGGCATATGTTTGGGCGTGTCCGAGTGCGCGGGATGCGGACCACAGCCCACGACAAGCCCGTACATGCTTGCAACTATTAATACCCTGGTATATCTTTATCACGGTCTTGTTTCCATCCATTAATGTTTTAATATTTAATGCATTCATCGTTCAGGTTGGCACATCTGTTGATTGTTGCAATCAGTGAGTTATGTTGGCACACCTGTTTGTGCAAACATTATTTAACGATACCGGTAATTCCGTTCTACTGTAGAGAAGCCCTACACATATGCACAAAAGGTACTATAGGCTAATGAATGCCACAGAAGCATTCGTTATGAAGCATTTGCGAAATATATGAAGCATTCAAAAACAGACCAGAAGACATCTTAAAACGACCAACTTTCGCTCCACTCCCACTCCCACCAGTTGTATGACATTACCATCAATCATTTACAGAAGATAAAGTCAAGATAATAATCAATAGGCCTTCTTGCGTAATCTAAAACCGAGTTTACACTATGTGGCAAAACCTGCTATATTTATCAGTTTTTACCAAAATGGACCCATTTTACATGTAGCAAAAATAATGCAGCAGAGTAGGATCAGCAGAAGAGGAGGAAGGATCAGTTGCTAGCGGCAGCAATTACAGTATTTTTGGCAGCTCACAGAAGAAAACAAAGGTTTTGGGTCCGACTATCGCTACAAGCCAGGCAAAAGTACAGTGGGAGGGACTTGTTAAATTACTTGATTTTGACGTACAACCTCTTTGTGTTATGAAATAAGATGTGACGGTAGTTTCCAAAACTTTTTACGGATGACGAGTGAATATTTTGAGTATCTTGTATGTATGATTTGCCAAAGAATGGAGAAAAAGAACACAACATTCAGGGATGCAATACCTATGCGCGAAAAGTTGGCTTATGCTTTGAGATTTCTGGCTAGTGGAGATTCATATAAGAGTCTAAGCTCTTTATTCAAATTTTCAAAATCTGCCACTTCGAAGAGCATTTTAGAAATGTGTGAATCTTCAGTTGATGATTTCCAGAACTACATCAAAGTAAGTAATCTTGAGTTAAGTTGGTACCAGGGGAAAATTAGGTCTTTCCTCCCTCCTCCCCGACACTGACAACCATTTTGGGAAATCACACCTTATTTTTGAACATGTTTTGTACCTTTTTGTGCCATCAAGTTTTTTTACTACTTCAGCGTTTGATGAAAACAGCAGTCAGGGGGAGCAAGTGGTCACTTGCAACCGAAGTACGAAATTTGATAAAACTAATTATAACATAGTTTTGTACGGTAATATTTTTATTCCATTTTATACACCGCACTTTTTAACAAAACGTATGAGTTAAAAAAATATAAAAAAAGACGACGGAACAAAATGGTACAAAAGAGGCATACATTTCTAATATGATTAGTTTTGAGAATGTTGTGCAGGTGGCCACATCTGGGAAAATGTTCACGTTTTTTGTTCCGGTTTTTGTAATCCGGGGAAGTAGTGTCCCACAAAGATGGCTGATCACAGAACAAATCTATTAAATGTATTGTGGAATAATTATCCCAGTCTCTGTCATTTATTAGCCCTTTCTTTATAAAAATTCAAGCAATGCAAACAAAAATCGCTTATAACATTTGCACATAAAGCTACATGTAGCATCGAAAATTGCTGTATGTAACATTTCTCCGTTTTGCTACATGTAACATTTTTGTTATATAACTTTTGCTATATAGCAGGTTTTGCTACATAGTTTAAACGCGGTTTAAGCAGTACTATGTACTCCATGTCAGGGTGCGCACCTATCCCAGTGACTCCCGCGTTTTAATTGTATGTGTAAAGTCTGTTTATTTTAATGTGCGACGATCTCTACGAAGTAATAATGAGATGATGATGGAATTACGAGTCCGAAACATGTCGTTTTAAAATCTACGTCTATAAGTCACGAGATGGACCAAGCAAAGGTTATATATAATTCATAGTAACTTGGCTACCGCAAATATGCAAATCAAAAAGATTTCATAAAAAAGGATAATTGCTTTCTCTTGAATACATTTTTGTAGTCCATTTAATTTCTCGAATGATATAACTGCTAAAACTATCGGACAAAGGGTAACTGTAAAACACCGTTTAACTTAGCTAATTAGTCACGTAAATGAATTATTACCTACGATTTATTCCTATAGAAGTATTCGTAAAACTAATGGACGCTGATTTACTGTCATCCCTTTCTTCAATAGTTTTAGCAGATATACCATTCGATAATAAATTAAACGTACTAAAATAAAAATTAACTTTGTTTAGTTACACAAATTTAAGCTATTTTGAAAATTATTTTTGGAAAATGTTTATTATTTTTATCGATCTAGGTCTTTGCATTGATGAGCCATTCTAGAGATGTAAACTGTTCAGTAAAAAACAAAATGGCGGATAGCTGGTAAAAGAATCGTTTCAGCACTATGTTTGTATGCACTGTTTTCATTATTCACCAGTGAAACAAGCCCTGAATGTTTCTCCGTTTCTTCGTGGGGCACCAAATTATAAACCTAAACAATGTACAGGTTTCTATTTTTTAAACATAGACTAAGATATTTTTAATTATTTCGCCCATGTATGTGCGAGCAGAGCAAACACGGGGTCTCCCTCAGTTATGTTTTAATATTGAATGTACTCTAGACTTATTATATGGTTGGTACAGCTGTTTATTACACTTTAAATACACGGTTACACCCAGTTATGTTGGCACACCTGTTTGGAAATGCAGGACCCGTTGCACTTTACAAAGTTTGTTCGTGTTTACCTTAGCTGTATTCAGTCTAAGTTACCGAAGCCTTGTGAAACTTTAAGAAGTACTGCGGGCTTGAATTCCATTTATAACTTTATTATTTTACATTTCAACAGAAAAGGCTCTGGTTTGAGTTAACGTAAACTTATCTTTTAAACATATCACAAAACTAAAGAGCACAGGCAAATAAAAACGAAGGCTGTGTTTATGCTTTGTAACTTAAAGGATTTGTTTGTCATCCAATGAAGATTAAACATAAGTAAATTCTTCCAGCATATCTAGAAACGGTTGCACGTAGAGTACTGGATATTTTAAAGATTTTTTGATTCTAATGAAAAATTTTAGCATTTTATTAAAATGTAAGGTTCCTTCAGTCCACACTTTAAATAAGGCTGGATAAGGTTCCACTTTTAGTAATGTAAGTTTGTACAAATATGCAAGTTTACCAGTCTAGAAAAGATTTTAAAATAGTTCTTATCAGTATTTAAGTAATTACTTTTTATGTCACATAAAATTTTAAAACATAGTCTATATGATAGTCGATTATTGGTGAACTAGAATACCCTCTACTTGTTGAAATGTCATCAATCAGCTGATGACATTTTTTATGAAAGTAAGCAGTACTGCCAACCTAAGTATCGCTCTACCATATACAAAATTATATCAATATAATAAGTTAAAATATATAGGTTGTAATGGAAAACCCTTAAGTAGCCCTAATGAAAAATTTAACAGCCCCTTAGTGTGTTAAAACACTAATATTCTTACATTTTACCCAATTGGATTACGTGGTGTAGGCCTATTCATATTTAATCATGTTATTTAACTTTCTAATTTATGTAGTTCTTTATGTTTTATCATCAATAACTATTCGTGGTTTTTTCATTCGTTATTTTTTTTTACATAACAGTTTCGATATAACGCTGCTGACGATATTATTTTATCATCAAGTATAAATAATACACATTACAAAATAATACCTTGACAAAAATATCACCTCTACAAAACTATTTGACAGAACGGTCAGCTGGTAACGTTCTTGCCATGTGTTAATAGGTTACAAAATTTAATTAATAGTTCAAGTAATGTTATCTGCAACGTTACACCAAATAACACCAAGGTGACCTTGGCAGTACAACCAGATGGTAACTTTCCCACCTCGAGTTAATAGGTTACTGCAGCCTACTATCGTGGAACGTTTCAGCGTTGCAGCCTATTACCACAATGTAACAGTAATTCCCATCTCTGCACAAAACCCATGTTACCGCAATGCAGTGCTTAAAACACCAGTAAAAGTTTCATAAATAGTTTTATTTAAATCTTTTATAATATAGAATATTTAGTCAAAGAACGTTGTAGCTAACAACACGACGGACGGTGGTCAAAATCCGAGATTTAGGTAGATAAAAGGTTAAACTCCAATGTCTTTTTGAAAATAAAAGCCAGGTGATTTTTCTAATAAAGAATATTTCTTGACTTTTTAAAGGCTTTTAGTGAGTGACAAATAATGACAAAATTGATATCTCATTAGGTAAGTCTACATGTTCATAATTAACCGAGTTTTATGCACTTAAAAACTGTTCTGTCTAAAAATACGTTTTATTTGGTTTTTTGATGAACCCTTTTTGAGTGGCTTTTATAACCATAAACAATCTAGTTCAACCGCTTTTTCGTCCCCTCTCGTTCCACCCTGAGAATTTTAATTTTATCCTAAAAAAAAATTAAAAAAACTGCATCCCTCTAACATAAAACAAATACTGTAGTCGTTTTTTGCGTGTTTACAGGTATTTTTAAAATTTGTTTGTCCTTTACCTTACAAGCTACTCAGATGATTTGAATAAAACTCACACGAGTTAGTCTTAAAATAATTAAAAACTATAAAATATACCCCAAATAACCCGGGAAACTACTCTAGAAAATTATTATAAACTCTCAGTATTTCAAAACAGTACAAACATTTTTTTAATGTTGTGTACTACAATTTTACTAATATCGTACTGTCAGTTACGTAATTTAATAATAATAATAATAATAATTTAATAATGATAATGTTTGCCTTTTCAAAAATAAGCAAACATCAACCACACTATTCTAAGATATAACTGATTGACATATCTTTCATGTACATTGAATATATAGGGGATGTTTTTCACCACATTCAACTTTGTATTCGTGTTCTACTCCCAAAAGCATGAGAAATCGCATTTTGAACGATATAGATGATTTCCGAAGGCGTTATAAGTTTTGTCCATCTAAATTAGCGACATTGCTCACTGAACGACGCAACAAACCGCACTAAATTTCTTTACTAAAAACACAATCCTCTGATAATGAGAAGACCTAACACTACAAAGACGAAATCGATTTGTTTAGCCTAGGCCACGTAGAGACGATTACAAATATGAAGCAATTATTGCACAGTTCAAAGCTAAACAAATGGCGTCGTTTGCAAGTATTAATTAAAGGGAGAAGTTAAGGGAACACCTCGGTTTCCAGAACATATGGTGCAGGCGTTTACCCGACAAGAAGTTATTCATTAGGCCTAATTGCTTGGGAAAATGTTGCCATTGCCAGCCTTCACTTTAACACTGTTATAAGCTATGTATTGTTTTGCTAAATAACACTTGTTTTCAGTTTGAGTAATTGTGTAAATTAAGAGTATAAAAACTATGGTGTTACAGTTTCTTGGAAATTTTTCGTTGAGGTAAAAAATGTGAGATAACACGAATTACTTAACATATTTATGTAAACACTAGGAGACAGTCTGAGTGCTTCGCACGCCAACCCCTGTGTTAGCACAGTTATAAACTTCTAAACTACACAAATTAACTTATTCATTAGATAATACAAACAGCAAAATTTAAAGTTAAACCCACAATAAAAACCTTGTCATGATTTAGTTTAGTAATTTGGAGAATCTTTTGGGCAATGTACGTTTGGCAAAGTGCCCAAAAGGTTAGGATTTTGTTAAATATTCTCAGGCCTTTTTATAGGACTAAACAATTATTCTATTCACATTATTCTTTAATTATCTTATCTGCATTAAGGCTTCTCTTCGCCCTGGGGAAAATAAAAATCTACAGAATGATTTTAATAAATTGATCTTACGGTGGAGAAGCGTGGGGACGGACTATGCTCGACTGAAAACATAAGTCTAAGCGTCTGCTACTCTACCATCCAATACAAAGAGAAAGAATTATGAGAAAATAAAACTTTTGTAAGTTGGCTAGTAGTGCAATGACGAATTGAATCGCAAGGCGCGAGGTCTTTGAAACATGCATAAGTAATTCTAGAATCTATTTATAAATAAACATATAATAACATTTATTTCCATATGCTTTATAAAATATGGAAATTATTGTTTGAAATCTTTCAAAATTGTTTAAAAGATAATCATTTTTTACTTAACTAAACCTTTTGTTAAAAGGAAATAAAAGGTAAATTTCTTACTACAATACGTCAATTTCTTTCAATTAATTAATTAATATAAGCAAGAAGCACACTTCAAGACAAATTTAAGCGGTTTCACACTTTTTCACTTGAAAAACAACGACCGAATGACGTTAGTACGATGTGTATGTTTTCATTGTTTTACGCAAGATGAAGAAGTTATAATATTGTGGTAAATTCAGTTGGATCGTTCCGTTATAAGGTAAAACAACTGGGACTAAAAGTGGATAAAACTCAAGAAGTAAAAGTAAATTGTGGACATTCATTATAACGACATTAACAGCTGTTTTTAATAGATTTAAATTTAAATGTTTTATTAAGTTTTGTAAAATAGGGTTTTCAATATTTTGCTTAGTTTCTCTGAAAAATAATAAATATGTTTAAAACTCAGAGCACCAATATATCTGGCCTATCAGCCAGCGGCTACTACTGGGCCAATTTCAAGGATTTTTGTTTAAAATAAAAGCTCTTGGAAATATACTTTTTCGTTATTCTAATTAGCGACAAGAACACGTTTTACTGTTGCATGCTTAGGGTCGGCTGTAGTGGCGGCCATCTTGTATTTTTATCCCGTAAGAACAATGTTAAATTTAAAACCATTTATTTCGTTTATTTTTTATCATAAAATTGTTTGCAAGGTCTCATTTTATGTTTAATTATAAGTGAATCGCAAGCCGGATTCGCAATTTTAAAGAATATTCAGTTTTTTTTCAGCACTATATTACAAAATATGTATTTATAAAACGTTTTTAAACGAGGCATTGTCAAAGCGCTCAGCTGCAAGAAATTGCACTGTTTAGATAGGGTGAAGCGCTGGTGTCGCCGGTTGCTTTCTCTTTTACTGGAGCAGACCCTTACAACAACTGTTTTGGTTAAAAAACTATATATATATATATTACCACAGCAACCAGTTTAACAAAATAATAATGTAGAAGGATAATCCCAGTTGTTAGTAAACCTATAAAACAAATGTCCAATTGAATTAAATGTTGTGAAGTTTCATGAAAAGAAAGTACCGTTTGCTGAAATGACATTAGGCATATTTAATTTTCCCCACCTAAAAAATATTTAATTAACCTAAAAAACATAACTTCATTAATTCAATGGAAGGTTGTAAGGTTGGAAGGCTTCAAGGTTGTAGGCCGATTGACAAGTATGCAATTTCAAAAAAGGATTTAATTTAGGCCTACGACGTTTGTCTAAATGCAAATATCAACATATTGGGAACTTTTGCCAAATATACATTGTTGCCCAAAAGGCACTTTATAAACTAATAAACTTAATCATGTGAAGTTACTATTTTATTGTGTGTAATAGTGAATTATTCCTGTTTGTAAATAATATTCTACCTAAAGTAGGCTATTTATTATAGGCTGCGTTAAATTAATTTGCTTAAAAATTTGTCGGCACAAGGGTTGGCGTGCGAAGCACGCTTGTATGTTCTCGCAATACTTTGTACGTTTGTTAAATGTTTGTATAAAAAAATGAGTACCCGGGAATATTAAGTGTTATAAAAAGTTTACATTGGATCGTAACGTAATTACCTTCCATGTAAACTAGAAATGTGTGTAAAAACTCTTCTTCATTCGAGTACTCTATGTATCTGCAAGCTAGGCCAACTGGAAGAGCATTTGGCACGGACAATGAAAAGCGATAGAAAGGGATAATGTACCTCATTATAGGGGTTTTAATGATGTGAGCCCTATTTAGTGAGGGATGAAATGCACAGCCAGCACAGAACTACCCTCTACCAGCAACGGATATGCATCGTTAAATATTATAACGACTAGTGATAAGTGAATAGCTCCCGAGATTAGCGTCTCCGTCTCTAGTCTGTATGAACAGGATATATAAAACGGCGTAAAATGCATTTTTGATCAAATAAGTTTAACAAAGTATGATATTTTGTAATTAATTTTTCAAATACACATTGTGGCTCAAAACTCTCTGCGATTACTCTTAGGTATTGTTTCTGAATGTCAATTCATTATTATAAATGATCATAGTTAAAATATCTGAAGTCATTAGTTTTTGTGAATTATTTGCACCACTAAGCACTTAACACTTTTTTTTATTAGTTTATTAACTCAAATATGTAGTGAAGTATCTTTTGGAGATATCTATTAGGCCTACATTACCCACTGGAAGTCCCTAAAATACCATTTCGACCAACTTGTTAATGCATCTACTAGAATTTATTTACAACTTTACTAGATTTCATTGTAGAATTTCTTCTAGTACATATTTTCCAATATTTAACCTAAGAATCTTTTCTATATATTATTATACTGTATTTTGCAATATCGTTAGAATATATATATTACAATATTTAAAATAATCTTGAAGATATTCAATTAAAATTATTTTGGAATGTCCATAAGAATATTTTTTCCTATATTTAATATAATATCCTTTACTAAATTATATTCTAGTGACACTGCAAAATATATTCAAATGTACTACCGAAAATGATACATTCAATATTGTTATAAATATTCTATTAAACATGGAAAAATAAATTCGAATACAATAGCTTCAAGATTATTTTAAATATTAAAATATTGATCTAGTGGCATTTCAAAATATAGGCCTATTAAAGTAAAATATCGTTAAGGATTTTATATTATTTTTATTTAATATTGGAAAAGATCTAGTAAACATTTCAAAATAAATTTTAGTACAATAACTTCAACATTATTGTAAATATTGTTTATATACATATTATTATTAGAGTATTACGTATTTTTTTAAACTTTTTTATTAGAAAATATAATTTGGGATGTTTTATAGAATATTTTTCCAATACCTAATAACATGTCTACGATATTCAATGGAATATATGCTATCATATTAATGTGGAATATATCTACTACTTAAATCCCCGCTGGTAATATTTGTTAAAACCTTCTGTAGCGTATCGACTAGAATATGCACTGGCGTAACTACTGGATGCACTGGAGCGACTTCACTTTTAGAAGAAGTGGTAATACGAAGCTGGCAAGTCGACTGTCCATTAATCTAAAGTGGCACGACAGCTTCAGTCAGTATGTAGCCAAGGGGTGATACATTTGAATATTACAAAAGATGCATTCAACTGTACAACTTGGATTTGTGTAAATCAAAACTGGTGTGAATTCAAGAACAATTTTGCTTATGCAAACACAAACGCTACCGGCAGCCGTCGCTAAAAGTCAATCTAAGTGTTGCTGGCAGCTAGGTTTCTGCATTGTTATAGTACACGCGTTGGTCGTTTGTTGATCTAGACTTCCGGCCTATGTTATTATGCTCCATTAAAGTAAAACTACTATACTATCTCGGTCCGTTGCAGGACTCGACCTGCGGCATCGATTTTATTATTTAAGTGTGTGATGTGTACCTGGATCGAGGCTCTTGATGTATTGTACGGTTAATATTTCTGCCGGATATTGTTATGACGCATATTCAATGGTTTAGCCAGTGAACGCAATTAAAACGCTAAAAAACCCTTTGAATTTACATAAATTGTTTGATTAAAACTGTTTTGTGGATTCGATTAACTAGTGGATATTTTTATTATTTTTAAATATCAGATAATTTGTTTAGCTTCCCCTTTTGGTTCCCGCAGAAATTGAACTATTTTTAACTTGAAGCAAAAAAATATTTTATATTCCTAGGCAATTGAATGTCCACAGTTTTCTCCCCGTCCCCATGTGCAATTACAAACCACAAAAGGCACGAATCGAATAAAAACACGTCTTGAAATAACCGAACTGTAAATATCGATACGAAATCAATTAAACCTTCCCCTCCGCGATACGACACAGCGATACCCGACGGTCGGTGTACAATCTATAATTAATTTCGACGTTGACACTAAAACAGTTTTCCAGGGAAAACAATCACACGAGCCCGGTCTATGATACAACCGACGCGACGGTTTCCATTCCCTTTTTAATCAAATATCATCTGTACATCTCGCTCTCAACTCCCCCCCGTATTGGTTTACAACTCACTTATGTTATTACAGACAGTTCAATATTTATTGTGTAGGGGTAGTCGTGAACCACCCCTTGTTTAGACTACACGGGGGTGCGTGCGGTATCGGTCTATTTGCAATTACTGGCCTTACCGCCTAATATCGGCTAAGAGATTGTCGCCTGGGGAACGATTTTGACAAAACCGTATATGTCTTATTGACATGCACATGTCGTCTCTCTGGTGTGCTATTCATTTAGCAAATGCCAAACAATAGTATACGAGACTTTCTTATTGTTAGTTTTGAAAGAATTATAGCCGTACATCACACCTATATCCGAATGTATATCCGTTAATTAAAATAAACTAATATTATTGTTTTGGAAATAAGCTACAAAAAGCATGACTTAACGTGAACATTATTACAAACGTAATTTGATACAATGTTTCTTTAGTTACTTTACCGATCTATATCAAATTCGGTTCAGTGTCAAAACTATGACTATCACTCAGTTTTTTCCTAAGAACTTCATTTTTGTATTTTAAGGTAAACAGATGAATGTTACCAGAGTCTTGCTGTTCCTCTAGATTTCGCTGAATAGTTGTAGGCGGAAATCTTTTTGTAAGAGAGTCCTTACTAAAGCCTCGTCCACACTTGCAGACTGTGTATGCAAACAATCGGCCGACTGTCGGCAGACTGTCGGCCGACTGTCTGCCGACACAGTTTGTGATTCGAGTCTCCGTCTTGTTTTGCGTCCACACTAGAAAGCCAGTGTTTGACGACATGGTGAATGAATATGCCGTGGTTTTAGCTTGTGGGTGCTTTATCTTTGTAAATCATGTGGCTGATTCTTAGCTAAACTAGTTATACGTTTTTAGTTGTAGCTTATGTATCACTGAGGATGACGACTTTGTCGTTGAAACGCGTTTGGTCATTAAACGAATGTATGTGAGAATTAGTGTATTGTTATTATTTTTTTTAAATCTCTCTTTATGTATAAAATAACACAATATTTTGTTAGTTATATTGTTCAAACAATAGTTTTTCACTAAAAATTCAATATTAATATGTGTTCTGTAATATGAAAAAAGTCACTTTAAAGACTAATATTGAAATATAGGCTACTATTCTTAATTTCAAATAAAAAGTAAAGGGGTAAAAATACGTATTACTTACTCTCACAATTTTATTGATATAATAAGAATAAATAAATTGTTATGTTATTTTCTTCACAAAAATATAAAATGTACCATATATGTCACTTTACAGTATAAAGCCCCGTCCACACTTGCAGACTTGTCTGCGGAAACATTGTCGGCCGACTGTCTCTCCGGTGTTTTCTCTTGTCTCCGGAGACTGTCGGCGGTCTGTCTGCCGACTGTCCGCCGACAGTCTGTGTGTTTCTGGAGACAAAAGACAATGTTTTCTGTTTTCCAAACGAACGGGAAACACGCAGACTGTCGGCCGACTATCAATATACTTATACTGTAAAGTGATATATATGGTACATTTTATACTTTTGTGAAGAACATAACATAACAATTTTTGTCTCCGGAGACAAGAGAAAACACCGGAGAGACAGTCGGCCGACAATGTTTCCGCAGACAAGTCTGCAAGTGTGGACGGGGCTTAAAGGGGCTTAGAGTTCGTCTAAATCTTTAATGGTGGTAGATCCAAAAGCATGACTTAACTTGAACATATATCACAAATGTAATTTGATACAATAATGTTTCTTTAGTTACTTTACCGATCTACATCAAATTCGGTTCAGTTTCAAAACTATGATGCCAATAAATGTATATGGAATCATTGTATACAATTAAAGATGTCGTCGGCAACTGGTGGATGAGTGTTGAAATAATGGATATTTTGTGTTTTTATTATAAGGGATACACGAAGTTGAATTATTGAAGCTAATCAGCTGTTATACAGATTGTCAAAAATCCTTAGCAAGCATAATATACAGAATCAAATTGTACACATTGAAGTAAATAAAAAATGTTCAGCAACTTTGTTTCAAATTCTGCTTCTTTTAGTCGCAATCCGCCATTTTGTTTTTTTTTACAAAAACTCACTTTAACTCCAGAATAAGATAAGATATTGAGTTCGAATTTGGTATAAGCGTATAAACTAAACTATGCCGAATTCGAAAAAAAGTTACTGAATTGTTTTATTTCAATGTATACAATCCGATCCGGTATATTCCGCTAAGGTTTTTTGTGACAACCTGTATAACAGCTGATTAGCTTCCATAATTCTATACAAAAAATAGCCTACAGTCGGGAGCACGAAATAAGGCGGTCGATAATTTTTGCGCTATTGCCAGGTATGGGACTAACAAAGCGAGGAACGGTCGAGAATCGCTCGTTCTGCGGTACGATCTGACAACACTGAGCATCCATTGTCGCCTAGTCCAAGCGTCACTGCCTACCTCGACTGTTAAAATACAACTTGTAAATAAAATTGTACTCGTTTTGAGTATAATGGTTAAATGTTTGCAAATATTTGCTAAATAAACAACAGCGAAACAAATATTTTAAACAATATTTTCAACCCGTTTATTAAAAAATCTAATATAATTAGATTTATGTATCTATTCAATAGATTATTATTATTATTATTTGAAAATATGCAATTATAACAAAATACTACGAAATCCCCTTCTTTTTCAGTTTTTGTTTTCTTTCACTTTAAAATTGGATTTATACAAGTTTTATAAATTAACGAAAAGTTTTACAAACGCAATAATAGAAAAAAAAAATACTAAAATATACTTGATTATGAAAACTAATGAATAAAAACGGGAATCCAGAATCGGAAAAAAACTGCGTGATCGGACCAACGGAGTGTTTGTGGCAGGACGTTTTAGTTTCGCGCGCAATGTTTTTGTCGTTAATTAACCACTTTAAAAACCAAAACGACTTTGGAGACAAAAAAATGTTTAAACAACAGTTTTAGTACTTGTGACTTCCTACAACTTACCCGCAAAAGAAACATCGCTACTTGAAAAATTTAAAAAATCCTCGCTTACTGAACATTTTATGTCAGATGATTCCTGAACTGAAGTTGGCATATTACTTTTTTGTATACAATTAAGTATACAATTTTGTATACTTTAGTGTATACAATTAAGTAGAAAATGAGATGTGTATAATCCTACATCCTTCCTCTTTTTTTTTAAATATTTTTTAAGATAACTCAACCCATAAGTCACCTACGGTTAAGAAGGAGAGCAAAGCAGAGGTTACGCCTCGACAAAACTATTTGGTCTGGTAAGAGACTACGTTTCTTAGCTTGCACGATCTGACAACAGTGCAAAAATTCTCACCCGCTTTATTCCGTGCTCCCGACTGTAGGTAATAATTTAAGGTTATGTTTACAACTTTTCTCAAAACGATCGCTCAACAACTCTGAGCGGGTCCATCTAGTATTAAAATACTCTGTACTTCTACAGAGTATTGGAATATATGCGTGTTAGTACTATTTAAACTACGTAATAATGTTATTTACAAATTAAGTCGTGTTTATTTCTATGAGATTTTGTTTTTAACTAACATTTCAGGAAATAAACTTAAACTATTGTAATAATAGTAATCTTAATCCTCTCTCTCTCTCGCTCTCACTTGCGTGTTGGTTTCCGTAATAATATGTTTTACGTACTCCTAACCTTTTAATAACTAACTACCTACGGTGAAAATCAATTAAACACACCCGGAAGTGCATTAAATAAATTACCAACACGCGTAGACTCTGTGTCTCTTAGTCCTTTTATTTGTAATATAATTCAATTCGTAAAGAATTGTCTATTTTTGAATGCCTGATTTTAATATACGGTATTTTTTTTAAATACAAATATTTTGGACATTTTTTAAATTATTTGGGAGGCCTAAGAAATTAAAACCCTTCGGTCCAAGAAATAAAAGTTCGACGGAAACATTTTACAAATTTCTTAATTTAAATTGGTAAATATTGTCTCCTTTAAAAAAAACCTGAATTTAATATTTTTTCAAAATACATTAATTTTTACAGTTTTAAAAACATTAATTTAAATCTTTCGTTCCAAGAAATCAAAACAATCTGTAACAATCCATGGTAACACGGTTAACACTACGGAACCCTTGGCGCGTGAGTCGGACTCGCTGTGCTCCAGTACTTAAATCATTACTGTATTGTGTTTGGTCTTTTATTTTCAACAATAAATCGTTGTATGTTGTTTGCATTTGACTCTGACTTAACCAGGTTAGGTATTATTAGTTTAACATTATTAGATTGGTTAAGTATACGGTAACGATAAAAGTATTAAGTATTTTCTCTTGTCTATGGTTAAAGGTTATAACATAGAACACTGCAATGACAGGTTAAGTTAGGTAAAGGTTACTGCGAGGTAGGTAAACACATTCTGTAGTACAACCTAAATTAACGTGTTCTTTCGATAATATATTTTGTTCAAAGCTATAACAATAGTGCGCGCACTGTTTGACCAATATACGCTGGGATAAAGTGAACTATAATCTTATCCCGTGGAATAGAAATATGTTTTCGCGAATGTTGACTTTCGTACCTTAAATGTTGTATGTCTGACACATTAATGGTATATTTTCTCAAAAAAAGTAACAAAACTATATTCAGTAGCTCATCATTAACAATTCTTTTTGGAAAAAGTTTTTATTTCGATCTGAACAATTATCTTGGCTGCTGCAGAACATTCCAAAATGTTACTGTCATTAAGTTTGTTCACCTGATCTCCGTTTATCCGTTAATTCAGCTGTTATCAAAATCCTCACAGTAAGAAATATTTGTTATCAGTTGAACAGTGGCACCATCCTCTACATTCTTTTTAGAAACTTTAGTTTTTCCTGGCAATTCTCCATACCAGTTTTCACTTGTTTTGTGATCTAATAACTTACGCCATGATTTTATTGGTGTCAACTGTTTTCATCCTTCCAATATCTACATCAGAACATCTAGCATATCGATTTTCTTTAAAGTTTAGGTGACATCTTGCGCATCCATTCCAAGAAATAACAATCTACACTGACGATATTTTACGTCAATAGTTTGAGTGCTTTAAGAACTTCCTGATCCATTGGTCGACAAGAGATGAAACGTTAGGTAGTAAAATTGCACCACCTTTAATCTGCTGGTGCATTGTCGAGAGTAGTAGAATCTTTGCCGAAATATTATTGACTTTTGAAATGTTATCCATGGATGGAACAAACTGAGTATAAAACCAGGCCTTGGAAAGCGCCGTATGCACCCTTTCCTCACTCGTGGTAAAATGCGAGCAAGATTTCTTTTCGCTTTCCTTCGTCTCATAACCCTACAATAGCCTAATTGTATAAATACTATACATTTCTTGGCTGAAAATATTTATTTATCAAACTTTAGCTGTGACAGTGATCGGTCGGATTTCGGAGAACCGAATTATCAGGGTTTACTTTTGTTTTTCTGAGGGGGAATCCATTCTCCAGGTGTGTGGGACTCCCGGTTCTTATGGTTTACCTCACTGAACCCTAACATCTTTTATGTTTAGATGGTTAGTTTTTCTAATTACTACATTTTGCCAAACTAATGAAGAAAACTAGGCTTGAACCTACGCAATTTTATAGGAAGTTCTAACTGAATCTAACTGGACGAGCGCTTTAAATCACTGCTCCATTCTATTCTAACCATGTTAAGAGGTTAGTTTATTATATTCAATTTTTGGCGAGTTTATGCGTTCTTGATAATAATTCATAACTACGTGAAACGACACTTTCGATAGAGGTAGGAAGCAATAGAACAACATAGATAAGAATCTATTATCTCATAACACTCTTTTCTTCTCTACACTTTCTTTAATATCAACTCTCGCACTTCTTTAATTCATTACTTATATTTATTTCTACAAATAAATTTAACTGTATAAGGAATTACAGCTACAAAAACATGTACTCGCAAACACTTTACATCGTGTTTTCTCGGCTAATAAAGCAGAGTTTAAACGCCTTAATCTCTGTAGTATTAGTTAGCCTCATGCGTGATAATATTAAAATATACACCGTTTTAACTAGCTTGTTTTATTCTAAAAATAGTTCGTAACTTTCACGCTAGGTTTAGATCATAGATGTGTATTTTCATAAATGCAAATCAGTGTCGCATTCTTACTTCCAGTTCATAGCATGCACGCAAACACTTGCTCCTGCCATCTAGCGGTAAACTTTGCATCCTAGGCCTACTGAATTATAACGAGCAGTCGAGCACTCTACATCAGCTGTGCTCGATAAATCATAATCTTCCCGTGCCCTGTCATTATTATCAGCAATAACAGACACGCCGGTTTACGCATCAGTAAATAGGGCTGGCCCGAGTATCTATTTTTAAACATTGTAGAAACAATAATTGTTTGGAAGGAAAAATAATATCGAATTTTGATGCAGTTAGATTTATTTCAATACTAAGGGTCACCTCTACGTTCTACGAACGCTAATCTATGCTCATATTGTGACAAGTATCATATTTGCTTA
>JAGFPH010000842.1:302470-319701 GCA_018207615.1 Philaenus spumarius
AATTCGTATGTTTGACACTTATGTGAATGCACCCAACTCTGCGAACGGAGTCTGGCTTTTTGAAGTCTCGGAGAAAAGATATTAACTATTTACTACCTTTAGCCTGAAGTAATACGTTCGAGCGCGACTAGAATATCGCTTGTAAGCAGTACGTTTTTACTAATGGATGTCTTGTTTTCGATTTGCAGGGAACTGAAATGTACAATCAGTAGTTAAGAATAGTCTTTTTATACTTGACCAAAGGTACTTAGTAGAACTCCAAACCCACACACAATATTTACTAAATTTTACAATTAATTTATTTGAGTCTTGCCGACCATAGTTTCGCCAGTGACACCAGACAGGACCAGAAGTTTGACACAGACAGGAATATACAGAAATCAGACATACATATTATAGAACAATTACTTGGTTAACAAAGGTAATAAACGGTACCAGAAACTGGCACATACTTTCTCACAAACATATTTAAATTATTAAACAGATTCATTGTGACTTGTATTAAAGTAGGAGAGGGGATACATTAAAGTACGAGAGTAATTAATACATATTATTATTATTATTAGCTAGAGAGAAAACTATTTAATCAATTTTGAAAAAAATTGCACCAAACATGTCAATTAGGCCTGTTAGATGCACAACAAAAGGTTTAGACAAATTTTGAAAAACAACCCACTTTTTGGTCAAAAGCCCCAAAAATCTATTATTATTATTATTATTAGCTAAACGAGAATTTTTTTAAAAAATGCTGCTTTTTTTGCATATGGTAGGGTACATTAAGGGCTACAAATAAGCCGAATTTTATCAAAATCTTTTGAGCGTTTTTTTATAAAAAAATAATAACTGATTTTTTGGGGGTTTTTGGTCCAAAACGGGATTGTTTTTCCAAAAAAATTCAAAACCCTTTTTCGTGCATCTATACAGGCCTAATTGACATGTTTGGTGCAAATTTGTTTTAAATCGATCTAATAGTTTACTCTCTAGCTTTGTATACATACATACAGATAGACAGACAGACATTTTGTAAAAACCACTTTTTTTACTTGGACTATATTTCCACAACAATCTCAACATTGATTGTGTTTGCGATCACTATACTTTCTCTATACTATAGTATAGTGAGAAAGTAAAAGGAAAGGGTGTAAATTATAATTGTGTTTTCATTATACTGTACCTACTAACAACGGTTTTCTTTACCTGCACTACACGGTAAATTTAGCTTGCACAGTCTGATTACAAACAAAAATAATCATTGCAGTTTTATGTAAACTGCTGATTACAACAATAACACATTTATTTAGGTTAGCTCCAAAGCGTGAAATAAGAGTAAACGTAGTGGTTTATGCAGCTTTTGTGTTTCTAGCAACTTTCATAATGCGTTACAGCGACGAATATAGTGAGCCTGACATTCCAGATCACATTTTAAAACAAGCGTAAGAAGTTACTGCGATTTTGCTGTGAAGCAAATCAAAATACAGGTACGAAAATGAATATTGTCAATGGAAGAAACACGGAAAAATCAAACAAGTAAGTGATGCCGTGCTACTTGTTTATTTATCTGAAAAAGCAAAGCACACGAATCGTACTGCTTTTTACTAATAGAATATGTAAATGTGAATAACTTTCCTAAAACAATTGCTTTTCTAAAATGGCAGGTTACTGGTTACGCTAAAAAAAGTCGAAGATACATCAGAGCAAATTACGCAACTCTTAAATGAAGCTCCTGGTGAGAACTGGTTATTAGGTAAAATTATTTTAATACTTGGGGATGCCGAAGAGGATGATTTACTTCGTGTTACTGTAAACGATATTGAGAACTATGGCCGTTTTCTGGTGGTGTTTCTACGCTAAAACTCACATCCCAATTTTATTTCGGTAGGGAATTAGTGAACCCTTTTGGATGGTGAAGTAAGGAAAACAGATGTAGGGTAGGAGAAGCATGAAATATATAGAATTTTTGTCAAAATGCAAATGTTGTATAGTAAAATTCAACTCAGAGTGAGGCGGAAGTTCAAGCCTACGAAGGGTCAGCACGGTCAACTGGTTTCCGCTCCACACCTACCTGAATTTTACTTTTTTATAGTAGCGTATGAAAACTTTTTTTATAACAAGAAAATATAAAAATAAATCACATAACGTTGTGTATCGCGGTCGTCAGTTTATTTTGATACCAAATTTGAAGTAAATCGGTAAATGTTGAGTAATTAAATAGTTCTTAGTTACATTAAAAGCTATGCCATTTAATTACTCAACATTTACCGATTTACTTCAAATTTGGTATACAAATAAACTGACGACCGCGATACACAACGTTATGTAATTTATTTTTATATTTTCTTGTTATAAAAAAAGTTTGCATACGCTACTATAAAAAAGTAAAATTCAGGTAGGTGTGGAGCGGAAACCAGTCGACCGTGCTGACTCCTCCGTAGGCTTGAACTTCCGCCTCACTCTGAGTTGAATTTTACTATAGTAAAATAATTTTAAAATAGCCCGAGAGTCGGTCAGGAAGTTTAGAAAAAAATCAGGAAAATGAATTACAAACATTCAGTAGAAACCTTGTCATTACTGCTGACCTTAAAGTCTTCCTGTGTATTATTGTTCCTTCATTCCACATGGTTCATTCAATAATCATCCACACATTGGTAATCTTATAAACTGATTCTTGGCGGTTGAATCATAAAACTCGTATTAAAAACGACTTTATGTAAATAGTTGGATTTAAATTATCCAAAACTGCCTTTCCCTTCCTTTGTTTTAGTAGTTACACCCTAGACTTTATCATAAACAACAGGTATAAAGCGTAAATTCGGTGCACCGGTTTCAATAGAGACTAGTTTCACATAAATTCTAACTGATCAATTTGTACAAGGCTGGAGGCTTTTTAAAATAATCTTTTAATCTTTAACATTTTCAATAAACTTAATTTTCTACTTTTTTCATTGACATAGAGAATCTCAAATTTATCATTGTTATAAAAATCTGACACTGAATGATTTTTTTAAATGATTCAAAACCCTAGAGTCATTAAGGCCCAAATACCGATTTCTTTCGCCCCGGCGCGGGCGTGTTCTTTAATGGGCCATGCTATATGTATTTATTATCTAGGCAGTAGATTTCAAAGTTTACCCATTCGGTTTCCTTAAAAACAGCATTAAATTTGCTTGAACTTAACATTTCTATTTTTAGCTATTTTTAAATGTTCTCCCACTAATGCAGCGCCGTCGTGCAATACTTATTTACATATTTTCAGTTCATTACGTTGGCAACACTAGGCCGGTGATATAAATCATTGTCGGTCAAACCATGTGGGTTGCGATTCCAGTTTGGCCAACAATTTACGACGAAATAACAACAGCTCCCCGTGAATATGTCGCTGATGTATGGCCTAACCAACAAATAAACGATGCTTGAAATAATCATCACGTCCCTAGAGGATGTGGAGACCCGGCTGGAACGGTTTGTGAATTCCAACATCTCATTTCCAGCATCCACATTTCTACTTTATTACTTACGCGTGATTATAAAGTAAAATAATTACACGATACTAATATTAATCAAGCGATATATAACCAGAGCTTTGGATGGTATGATAATATATATGAATAAATTATGGGATTGTAAATTGGTATTCTATACGCATCTAAGCGCTTGAAGTGCTTCTGCGTTGGATAATTATTATTGTTAAAACAGAGAGGTCAGAAGTGTAATAAGGTCTTGTCCTACTGATTTGCAATTTTTTGTTTAATTTTTCAAGTATCCTAGTGGCGGATACAGAATGGTGACTTCCGAGCTGAATCCCCTCAAAAAAAAAAAAAAAAAAAAAAAAAAAAAAAAACTATCAACAAAAGTACAGCAAAATTTCGTCTATTTTGGGCTTGATGTAAACACGTTCTAAACTAAAAAAAAACTGTAAAGTGGAGTGTCATGTTCTAATATACGGGGTGTCCCACGGAGAGGTCCCTATTTTTGAATTAATATATTAGATGCACCGAACACTCTACAAACCTGAAACTCAACAGTCCTAACATACACATATGTAAAAGAAATACACCTGAGTATCAGTTAATTCTGACACATTAGGACAAAATGGCGGGATATCAAAGAAATAGTACCTTTTCGTTAAAATAGTTTTATTTGCTTAAGTGTTACAACATAATTATTGAATTAAAGATATAAGCAACTCATAAATAAATTAAATCTATTTGATCCATAAACCTTATTCAAACTGATGTCCATCGATCGCAATGCACTGATGACAACGAAATAGAAAACAGTCATACGCTTTGCTGAACAACTCTCGAGGTATCAACAACAGTTCCTCTTCGATCAACCTCATTAGTTCATCGTCTGTCGCAATGTTATGACAATAAACCTTCTCCTTCAAAAAGCCCCACAGAAAAAAGTCACAGTCAAGTCTGGAGACCTTGGGGGCCAGTCCATGAAGCTGCTGCCACGACCTATCCAACGGTTAGGGAGATTTTGGTCCAAAACTGCTTTGGCCACATTAGCATAATGCGGAGGAGCTCCATCCTGTTGGAAAAAAAGTCTTTAATATCAGGCTGAGAAAGATGAGGAACTATGTGATTGCTTAATACTGATGCATACCTTTCTCCAGTCATCGTTTGTCGGGACATCGTTGTCATACGACAAAACACCATCCTTGGTAACAGCAGCCCAAACTGTTATACCTGTTGATTTTAATTTCTCTTCTTGTAAGATATGTGGATTTTTTGTGTTATAGTAATGACAATTATGCCTGTTTACAGTTCCTGTTCGATAAAATGTCGCTTCATCTGAAAACACGATTTCTTCATGCCATTTGCATTCTACGCCAGTCTTTTCAATTATTTTCGAACTAAATTCCAATCGTCTGTCAGGATCATCTTCAAGCAGTCCGTGAACTAAATGAGTTTTATAATGTTTGATTTTGTTCTTTTTGGCATACCTTTGGACAGATGACTTCGGTATCCCTGTAGCAGATTCCACCTTTCTTACTGAAGTAGGCGTATTTGGAGATTCCATGAAAGCAGCACATACGATTTCTTCATTTTCTATGTTGGAGGATCTATGGTATTTTTTTTTTTTTTGTATTGACCCCGTTTCTAGTAGGATAGTCTTCCACTTACGAATAGATTTCCTTGACGGTGGAACTACACCTGGGTACCTTTCCCTAAAACACCTTATTGCTTTATAATCATTTTCAAAGGCAATAGCCCAGGAACAACATTTCACTTTTTGCTCAGTTGAAAACGGCATGGTACATAAGACACTTTACAATGCAACTTAATAACAAATGCCAATGTTTATTACCAAATATGTTCATTGTTGTGGATACACGCAGTCAGCTGACAGATTTAAAATACTCTAAACAGCTGTAGCTGTTCCTATTCTAAATAAAAGTAGGTTTACCCTTAAAATACGATTGCTGATTTTGTTGTTTTTTTGTTTTTCCGCCATTTTGTTTGGATCAGTCAGAATTAACTGATACTCAGGGGTATTTCAAGTCTGTCATATCATTAGTTGAAAGGGTCATTAGTGTGACGGATTCAACAAACACATAACAAAGCGTATAGGCAATAATAATGTTCCAAGACTAATTAAGTTGGACATTGTTTTACAAAAATTACTCTTCAAATATTTTCAAACAAAAATACGGTTTTTGTAGTTATTCCCATTTAAAATGTTTCAATCAACATGTGGCTTATTTTGTTCAAACTAGGTTTTTGCATTGAGGAGTAAACTGCAAAATTTTAACCTAATCTGTGTAGCCGTTCTGTAGGTATAAATTATTTAATAAAAACAAAACGGTGGATAGCTAGCAAAAGGAATGTTACCGGACAAATGTTTATGAGAAGTTTTTTCCTTACTTTGGTCCTTATTTATGGACCCCCCTGAATTATCTACGTGCCTTACAGAATCACCCTGTATATAAATCACTTTTTATGGACACAAAAACTTTTCCACAAATTATTTTTAGTTTTATATATAAATATACAGATTAAAAATTGGTGGAGATGTACTAAGGAAGTAAATATGACAATAGCTTTTTGAAAATCTTAAAAATCACTATAACTCGCTTTGTATGAAAAATATTACATTCTGTTAAAGTTGTTTCACGTCCTAAGGGTAATAACAAATGTTGGATAGTTTCTTTATAAAACGTCGAAATATTTTGGTCAATACTGTCTCACTAGCACAAAACCTGTGCTGTTTGGTCGCCTACTCGATAACATACAGTTGCATTTTATATTGCTTGTTAATTTTGCAGATGACTAACCAATAAACCATATACTATAATACTAGCTTTTGCTAATGTACACACTGTATATGTATATGTTTAATAATTATTTGACATGTATGAGAATTTGTTTGCTCCAACAAATTCTGGACAGTCATACTTGTATCCCGTACAAATCCTAATACTAGTGTGGTATTGTAAACGCAAGAAAATGGGAATTTAGAATTTTCTACGGATCTATAAAAAGAGCTGCCTAACAACACAAAAATCGTTTAAACATTGGTCCAGCGGAAATCTACAAATATGTTTCTTTAGGACAAACAAACTCCACCTCTTTGTATATTAACATAGATGATGCAGAGCTAAATTATTTATATCTTCAAAGCAAAAGAAAACATTGCTTTTGCATTCACCATATGGCTGTTTTAATGTTATGTTTTTCTGTGAGTTTGGACATCTGTTTCTGTTTTAATGAATGCGGTACACGGCTAACTTGAAAGGCTACAACTGCAAAAATCTGGACTCAAATCTTTTACTCCCTGACTACACTCGTCGGTCATTTGATCGCTATTGGTGCAAGCTATTGATCCTGTAAGAAGTTTTAAACGGAGACCTTCGTTACTCGTTTATGATTTTTTTTAATGTTTGGTCAAACGTAATTAAATTGGAGAAGTGTGCGTTAATCTTGCCAAGGATTCCGTACCTTCAGTCAATCCGAGAGTTTTATTGAAATTATTATGAATAACAACGCTTCACATGTCTTCTACTCAATATAACGATGGCTTAGTTAAATTATACATTGGTGGTGGGGACCAAACACAATACAGCAGTGCCCAGCCTCAACGGAAAACATATTCGGTAAAGTATGAGAGTACAGTACCTCTAAGCCTAACAACAAACGAGACACCAGTGTTTGGAACTCTAAATGTACTATCAATTAAATGTGTGTCAACAGATGAGACACTGAGTAGCGCTCTACCAGATTCTGTGGCTCTACGGTGACTCTCCCCGCGAGAAGCTGGGACACCGGACAGTGTCCCGTACACCGGTGTCTCGTCTGTTGTTAGTCTAACATATCTGTTTCTTTGTGGGTGATTGGATTTTCGTGTGAAATACCTTTTATTACATTTTTGAAAAAGTTAAGATGCGCTTTAGTTTTTCTATGGATATCTCTGACACCAGTTTTCAGCAAAATTTTTGTGATTTGTATTTTCGGAAATATAGAGGGAATAGTCTGTTCAGTTTAAAACCAAAACTGTTTAGTTCTAAAGTAAACATTCTATACAAAATGTATTCTTGTATAAAAATGTTTGTTTTTAATTTAGCCGTTTTTTAGTTGTTAAACTTGGAATATTTTAAACGGCCTTGAAAAAATGTATGTGTTAGATTGAAGATATTGGGAGTACAACAGAAACTAGTGAAACTGGTTGAACTCACTTGACATGGACAGATCTCAGAAAAAAAAGGTTTTTTGGAAGTCGAACTAATGCGGAACTAATGCCGAACTTGGGTCCGACAAGGGAATTCTTTGTCTGGAAAGTTGTTTAACTTGGAACTGCATGTAGCAATGAAATAACTGTGCACAAATATAAAAACGCCTATGCCAATTCTGATGCCATTGGTATTGGTGGCAAGAATTCTGGATTTCCTGAAAGAAATGTTTAAAGCCTTAGAAGAGAAGAGCCAAACGATGGGGAATAATATAAGAAATTTGTACTTACAGTACACCGTCTCGTGGTCCAAATATCACCTTATGAAGGCTACCGCGGTTTCAAAAATACTAAGTTTTCATCTTCAGGCCGTACAAAAATATTCAATCACTCAATGGAGGTCGTCAACAAGTATAAAACCATTTTTTTTAAAACACAACACAACACACAAACGTAATTAACACATACCGGTACATTTTATTTTTGGCCAAAATATCGCGTGCGATACACATAACGTTCAAATCTTATTATATAAACATGTGGTCCGGTGGCTATAGTACATTTATGAGATTCAGAATAAATAGCGAAAACACTAAGTATATGAAGATGTCTGCTTTGTAATGCGATTGTCTGCGTAAGTGTTGGGCGAAAAACCAATGAGAACGCGAAGTGCTTCAGTTACTTGGGTAATGTTATGAACTGCAAGAGATCAATAAAAACATCATGGCTGGGAATAAAGCCTATTTTGCCATTGTTAAGCTGCAACTTGAAGGTGAAGTTGTACAAGACTCTCATTAGACCAATTATTGTGACTTATAGATCAAAAGCTGTCAGCTGTTTATGAGAATACTTTACGTATATTTGGGAGGAAAATCATGAGAAAGATAAAAGGGCCAGTAAGGGAGGAAGAAGATAGAGAATAAAAACAGTCAAAGAGAATGAAGGTATACTCCGCGGAAAAAACATAGTGCGTTTTGTAAAGTCCCGGCGCGGCTCGCTTGGGTTAGGGTATTTGGAGCGTGTGGGAGAAGAACGTATATCTAAAAATTGCTACATAGCAGAATGAAAGGAAGATAAAGACGCGGTTGGTTGAGGAAGAGATCATGAGGGTTTTGTGCATTGGAAGATGATGGGAGAAAGTCCGATCTAGATGGGAATGGAGGCTGTTACACCGTGGAGAGTAAGTATACGTTTCATTTCATTACGATGATCCCTGACATATCAATCTTTCTGCAACAAATACAAAATGGCTGCTAGCCGAGGAACATTTCTGGCACAATTTTTATGAGCCTTTTTACTATATTGTCACAATGATCATCATTCTTAAGTTTCGGAACACAATTTGGTAACGCCCTGTAAATGATTCTTGTAATTTGCTTAGTAGTTTTTTTTTTTCAAGGTTTGAAATGTAGACCTTCCCAGTAACCTTCCAACCTAATTAAATGTTTTTTTAAAGTTTTTAAATGCTGTCTCTGTGAACGTGAAAAGTGTCTAGGTGTAAAATTCCACAAATTATAACAAAAGAAGTTACTCCGAGGTTGTGATCCACTGTCGTTACATTACTAATAGCGTGAAGAACCTAACCCGTAGACAGTGCCTCAGATACTGTTGACATAGTGCGTATCTTTTGACATAGCTGGATCCTGAAAGTGTCCTGTTTTTTGTCTTCCTAATTAGGAATTTCCATTGAAACAAAGACCCGAGTGTAATTTATTCAAAACTTGTGGTTTTTAAAAGTGTCAGCTGGCGCCACTCTGACTGGCTCCTTGACAGTTCACAGCGAAGGCGTCCCTATGCGTGATATATCGAGGGAGGTTGTTCCGACTACAGATTAATCGATTATCACCTCTCGACTCAGCAGCTTTACTTTACTTTACTGCGATCCTGTACGAAAATATCTAAACTGTTTGTTATGGGAGAGAGTAAAAACACGTTTATTTGTCTTCTTTTCACTTCCTATCTCCCTCTCGCTCCGTCTTACGGAATAAATTGGTTCAAGTAAAATGTCCGTATAATGTATTTCACCGTAGTCCAATAAAACTTTTCGACGAGAGATTAATTAATCAGGATTGAACAAAAAGGTGTGTATTTTCTTAAAATCTAAACATAATATATCCCGTTACAGGAGGCCAAAACAGCTCTTTACCTAAGTGAATTTGAAATAAGCTGTACGAAAACACGAAATAACTCGTACTTTGCAATTTTTCCTCATACAAAATGTATTAGGTGATTTGTCAATTTAACTTGTATCTCACACAAATCTTGATCCATGAGTCTGTGTAGACGTAGAAACATTTGACAGAAACTAAATTCAAATTCATGGATACAATACATTTACAGTTGAAGATACTAAAAACAGCTGATCTTGAAAATATATGACGATCTTGTTTTAAGCTTTGTTCATATTGATGTCAATTATATAGGCGTTTAACCTAAAGTCCCATTGATTTCAAATATACAAAATTCGCTGTATTACTTTGACAAATGAGTTTTACAACAAGTACAATAATGTAAACAGTTCCTAAAAGCTTACGATTATTAAAAAAAAAATAGTAGTTTCACAATAATTGTGTTTTATCTAACCACTCTAACCACAATAAATAAGTAATAAACCGTTCTAAAGTTTTAATAAAATAATAATATATATAAGAAATTTGTACTTACAGTACACCGTCTCGTGGTCTAATTACTCACCTTGTAAAGGCTACCGCGGTTTCGAAAACACTGTCTCCATCATCAGGCCGTACAAAACAGTCTAATCGCTCAATCGAGGTCGTCACATAAGTATAAACAAATTAAAAAACACAACACGTTTATTTTAATTAATTAACGTTTGTATGTAAGTGTGGTCCGGTGGCTATAGTACATTTTTAGTATTCTGCACTAAGCACCTAGCCAATGACGATAATCATAGTGGGAATAAACTATACATTGGTCATAGGGGCAGTAGATAGGAGGTAATGGCTCCCAAACAATATTACCGAACACAGAATAAACGAAAAACACATTAATCATTAGTATACAAAAAAAAATAGATTCGCTTTAGTACTCCATTAAGGGTGTTACTAGTGCAATGAGTGTGCCCATAAATTCGAACGGAAAGAAATAAAACTTAATTTCTTCCTTTTAATATAATGAAACTATACACTTTACTAACTGCGGCAAGTCAAATATGAACAATATAAAACAAGCATAACAGAACAAACAACACAACCAAAAGTTAAATAGGCGAATTAACATCTATAGGGAACTTTCAGCCTTCTTGCTGAGCTGATAGATATATATAACACCGAATATTATATTTACCGAGAAATTAGGACTGCTACAATGGATCCCAAAAACCTTTGTCACCAAAATCCTGAAGAGAAATTTTTAAAACTAAGACTTATGTTTATAATTTCCATAAAAAGAACAACATTGCATTAACTTTTACTTTCTCACTATATTGTAGTAGTATAGAGAAAGTATAGTAATCGCAAAAAAATCGATGTTGAGATTTTTGTGGAAATATCCGTTTTGGGACCCCCTGAATCCAAAAAAGTGGTTTTTACAAAATGTCTGTATGTATGTATGTCTGTATGTATACAAAGCTAGAGCGAAAACTATTCTATCGATTTCAAACAAATTTGTACCAGACATGTCAAGTAGGCCTGTGTAGATGTACGAAAAACGGTTTTGAAACTTTTTGAAATCAACCCCCTTTTTGGCAAAAAAACCCCGAAAAAATCAGTTATTATTTTTATATAAAAAAAACGGCTCTAACGATTTTGATAAAATTTGGCTTATTTGTAGCCTTTAATGTACCCTACCATATGCAAAAAACCGCATCTTTCTAAAAATTCTCGTTTAGCTAATAATAATAACTGATTTTTGTTTTTTGTTTTTTGCCATAAAGGGGTTGTTTTTCAAAAATTTTCTAAACTTTTTTTCGTGTATCTATAAAGGCCTAATTGACGTGTTTTGTGCAAATTCGTTCGAAATCAATCGAATAGTTTTCTCTCTAGATAATAATAATAATATTTATTAATCTCCTACTTTTTAAATCACCTCTCCTACCCCACCTACAATTATGAAGTCACAGTGAATCTGTTTAATAATTTAAATATGTTTGTGAGAAAGTATGTGCCAGTTCCTGGTACCGTTTATTCCTTTTAAAGTGGCCCACGAACAATCATGATTTGTCCGGTGAAAAAATTTACAACGTTTAATGTCTTTTGTGTTTAACATTACTGTAAATCAGCTGATCCTTAACCCGAACGAATACCGCTAGGCTTTTATACTTTCCGTTCTAGTGTAAATATTTGAAATTGTTCGTGAACTGTGTCGTTTCATTGAAACAATCCAAAACAATAAAACCCCACTGTCACAGGGTGTGTCAACTTCCGGTGGTGTAAAAACAAAGGAAGAATAAACGCGTTACTTTACGACATAACCCTACTTTTATTAGAAGCAACTGTTGACGAGTTTACGATTCGGCCGCTATTTACACCCAACGAGGAGAACTTGATTTATATTTTGACTTTGACAATTCCGGGGAAATACAGTCGGTGGACTTTACGGCTTTGGGGCCAAAGGTAGTTAAATATATATATATTTAGGCAACGTGGTGGTCGAGGAAAGTTTTTAAATCATCAGTAACATTAAAATTAAAAACATTTTAAGTGCTACAATTTAGTGCATCCAACAGTACGTCCGCCGCGATATGACAAAGTAATCTTTATAATATATAGTGGCTTTGTCATGAACGACTGACTGACTGACATAGAATCAAAATAATGCAAAAACTACTTAAGCAAAAATTACGAAAATTTAAAGATATATTCCTATGGGTCACACTAAGAAAGTATTTTTTCAATTTTGATTTTAAAGCGTAATAATTTCAAAAGTACTGTTGTTTACTCCCAGCCTAATAACAGATAAAACAACTGATTCGCATCAAAAGCTTAGCAACACATGTTTGTTGAATGCATTTACATTCATTACTATAGCAACCAATTTAGCAAATTTACAATTAGTTTATTTCTCTTCACAACCAACCATTTTTTTAGGATAGGTTAGCGAAATAAAAACAAACAAAAACAACGAAAAGACACTGTATTAATATTTAAACATCTGTTGTTACGTTTTATAAAATCAAAAGCTTAACACAATTTTAAGTTACGTTTGTACTGATCCGACACACATTTCTTGAAAGCATTTACGTTTATTACCATAGCAACCAACTTGGCAAATTTAGAATCGATTATTTTTTTTAACAATCAACAGCCTTTTTTATTTTTAAGTTAGGTTTTTATCGCTCTATTACATAAACAAAATCCTGTCAGATAAAACACCTTGCCCACCTGCGTATGCGTGACGATCTAGGATACCACACCCCCAACACCCTACCCCGATCCAAGTGCCTCTGTCCTAGCAAATCTTCATTTCAGTGAAAATATCAAATTATACAATAGTGTTATCTGTTTTCCATTTGCTTTGGCGCGAGTCGCCACGTGGGTTTGTGAGCATTTGGTTGCTGAGCCCCTAGGTGTTTCAAAAATTTAGACTAATAATTTATCTAGGTATTTTTTGACATTTACAGTAGAAAAATTCCAATACTCATACGTTCTGAAATAAGTTTTCTATCTAGCCGCCATTTTTTTTTTTTTTTTTACTAAATGATTATTATCTCTAGATCGGCTTACTTGGCATGACCTTTAATCAAGTCAAGACCAGTAAAATTATCGGCTTAACCCAACAGTACTTTTAAAAAAGGCGGTCATTAAAATTGTTTTAACTCAAAACTGAAAATTTGGAATAAAAATTTCAAAAATATTTTTTCAAGCCAGTTAAGTTTCTCATTGAATGGAAGTTATAACTGTGAGAACAATCGGACAATGTATAACAGTAAAACAGCATCCATTATTGTGCATTATTCTAGGATTGTGCATTTGATCAACCAGAATAACCTAATAAGTTAAAGTGAACTAAATTTAACTACATTTTTTTTTAAATTAAGTGCTAAAAATATTTTGTTTCCAGGCTGCTCTGACAAACAACAAAAGGCAATTTCACTTTTTGTCTCTTACGAATTGGGTTGATGGTAAAAAATTGGATGTTTATAGTTTGGCTTCATGCGACAAAAGTCCATAGAAAATTTCAAAATATAAAGCCTTGTTTGAAACGAAAACTGACAAGTGAAAAATAGAAAATGGTGGTTGTTTGAAAATCTAGGGACTTAGACGGTTTCTGCAATGATATTGTCTTTCGTCCTAAAAGTATTGGTGGAGAGTTCTGAAACACCCTATAGAGTTGCTAAATTTGTTTCAAAGTGTAGCAACATTTTAAATCACGCAATGATATTCATAAAGGTTTTTACGAAAACAAAAATTTAGTAAGAAAAGTGTTAAGCTAAGGTTTTTTTATCAAGCTTCTATCAAGTATAATATCTTAAATCAAACTCAATATTGACTAAGTTTATAATGATGCACTTTTTTATATGCGATTTAGCCCGCTTCAATAGGTCCTTATCCTGAGCAAAGCCTGTTACAACAGCTAGTTATGATGTAAAATAACTTGATTTATTCGATTCACAGGTCCAAACTAACTCACAATAACCTACCAGCACGGTTTTCACTGCTAACACAATTTCTTTTCTTTCTTTTTTTAGTTACTTAAACGAATTGGTTTCCCCTCTCACTCTCGCCCATAACCAGACATAATTTTCTAACTTTTTCCCCGTCGTCATTCTATTAAATATTATAAAAGTTTTTAATAAGAGGATGCATGGCTCAGAGTATAGGTAACTACGGGTAACGGGCGTCTGTTGCCATGACAACCAGGCAATCCGCTTTACTCGTGTGCGGAGTTCATCCGGTTTAGACCAATCGTAAATAATACCGTTCCCTTTATATACATACATTACAAGAAAATTTATACCTTCGTGGTAAGCGGCTTCGAATATGAAAAGTCGGGAATAATATTGTTAGTGAAAAGTAGAAAAACTGAACATATTTCGACAATAAAACACATATAAAGAGGAATGCAAGTGAGCCTTCTTCCTAATTTTTTTAATAAGTTTGAACTAAGTTTGTTTTGTTTAATAGGATGTATGATGTACACATTGTTTAATATGTATGATCATGCAATACATGATTTCAATATGAAATTTCAAGAGCAAATTAAGAAGGCACTGCAGTCAGCCAGCCACTCAGGGTTGTTAAAAACTACGCGCTGGTATCTCAAATGGTCAAATATTCAAATTTTGTATATTCAAACCTCTCGTTGAATATTATCCTATTACTTTAAATGAGCAATTCTTGTATCTATCTTTGTATCTTTGTATCCGCCGCGGATCTTGAAAGCGGCTCTAACGATTTTGATGAAAATTTGCATACAGGGGTTATTTGACGTCAGGAATTGAATGCGCTAGGTCTTATGTCTTCAAAAACGCGCATAAAGTCTGAAAAAAGATAAAATTTTAAATCTGAACTTCTTTTTATACCACCTTTCAAGTCACTTAGAAGGTGAATTGGTACAGCTTCTTTTTATACCTCCTTCTAAGTCACTAAATATTCGAATAGATACATTATAAATAAAATCCAGATGTTAAAAATACTGAACGATGCTCGTTCATCCAGGTACAAACGAGCCAAAGATTAGCGAGAGCCTTTAGAGAGTTTTCCAACTGCGAGCGAAGCGAAGCAGCCATCTGAGGCCGTAGGCCGAGTCGGGGTTGGGACGCGAAGCGTCCAGGGGCAGAGCCCCTAGTGTTTTATAAAATGTCATAATTTTTTTTATAAACTTTGTTGATGTCTTTCCATTAACTTAATTACATTCAACGATTAGGTTATTTATCTACTTAATTACAATCAACAATAATTTTTTTGATAGAATAAACTTTGAACACAACGTCTCACAACTAATACGTTTATTAGAAACTATACTTTGTAGCTCGTGCATTACTGAAGATGGCGACTTAGTGGTTAAAACGCGTTTGAGTTAATAAACATATTAGTTGTGAGATTTTGTGTTCAAAGTTTGTTCTATCAAGTTTATCTTCTCACAAGTCAAGCTCAATATTTATTTATAATAATTGTTTACTTAATTATATTCAACAATTGGTTTATCTAATTTTTACATTCAACAATTGGGTCTTTTACGTAATTACATTCAACAATTTGGTTTTTACTTAACTACATGCAACAATTAGGTTATTTGCTTTATTACATCCAACAATTGAGTTTCTTACTTAATTACATTCAACAATTAGTTTTTATTTACTCAATTACGTTCAACAATTATGTTATTCACTTAATTATGATTTACTGGGTATCGATTTACGCTGCTCCCCGTCTTTTAGTCTAACTGGCTTAAAATAAGTTCAACAGAAAACACACTTTTGTTCAAACAAAATTAAATCTGTCGTAATAAAATATATATTGTAATAGGCCTACACTTCAATAAAGTAAGTAGCTTGACGTAAATAAATACAAATTCAATAATAATAGTTTCTAGTTCTAAATACAGTAATCAAACAAATAAATCATGGCTTACGGACTCTTACATCCCTGCGCTAAGTAATGAGAGCCACTTACTCCTTTACAGTAAAGTAAAGGAAGGGAGGGTCACGTCTAAAGTAAATACACAACTAGAATGGAAACAGAATTTAATTTAAATACTCCCATTCATTTAGATTTGAATAATAACCACATACGAACGTATACTTTTATGCAACTACTCCAACTACTTGATATCCATTGAACTATAACTAATGCACTGACGAGAGGTAATTGTTGGTTAATAGAACATCTGTCGGTCCCTATACTTCTAGTTCAAGTGAATAATTGCTTTGAGAAGGCATTGTACTCTATTTAAAAGGCAGTTTAGATTACCATATCCCAAGCGATCAATAGTTGAGTTAGTCTTAGTAAGCTTAATAAGTTAATCTTTGATCTTACTTTCAAAACAAAGTTACTTCTACTTTGATGTGTTTTATAAATAGCTGTTATTATAGTAACTAGTACTTTATACTTTATTATAGTAACTAGTACTTTATACTTAATTATAGTAACTAGTAAATTATGCTTTGTTATAGTAACTAGTAGTAATTCATACTTTATTATAGAAACTAGTAATAATTTACATTTTATTGTAGTAACTAGTAATTTATACTTTATTATAGTAACAAGTATTTTATACTTTATACTTTATTATAGTAACTAGTGATTTATACTTTATTATAGTAACAAGTATTTTATACTTTATACTTTATTATAGTAACTAGTAATTTATACTTTATTGTAGTAACTAGTAATAATTTATACTTTATTGTAGTAACTAGTAATTTATATTTTTATTATAGTAACTAGAACTTTATTCTTTGCTGTAGTAACTACTACTATTATACTTTATTACAGTAACCAGTACTTTATACTTTATTATAGTAACTAATACTTTATACTTTATTATAGTAACTAGTAATAATTTATACTTTATTGTAGTAACTACTAATTTATATTTCATTATAGTAACTAGAACTTTATTCTTTACTATAGTAAATACTAATATTATACTTTATT
>JAGFPH010000842.1:319711-338375 GCA_018207615.1 Philaenus spumarius
GTAACTAGTAATAATTTATACTTTATTGTAGTAACTAGTAATTTATACTTTATTATAGTAACTAGAAATTTATTCTTTACTATAGTAACTACTACTATTATACTCTATTACAGTAACCAGTACTTTATACTTTACTAGGCGCTCCGCCCCTGCACGTTTCGCTCACTAGCCTCGGCGGCAAAGCCAATGCAAACAGATTTCTAATATGTTCACGGAAATGAGTGATGACCTATTAATTATAGTATAAAATACGTAGCTAATCTGCAAATAGACATGAGCATCCCCAATAACTCTAATTGTGGCATGCGTTGTAATTTCACAATTAATACTTATGTAATCAATAATCAAAATTTCAAATATATTTTGATATTCCAAACTGAAAGAAACAATATAATATGTAACATCAAATGACTTACAATACAGTAAGCATTTGGTTTGCTTTTACTTAACCTAAACTAACTGTTAGTTGTGAAGAAAAATTATCTGATTCTAATTTTGCCAAATTGGTTGCAAATAAACGTGTTTTGGTTCATTGTAGGCCTTACCTAAAGTTATGTTTTTATCCAAATCAGCTATTTTATTTATAATAAGTAATACTAGATGTTTTAATTGAATTATAAATAATTGAAGTATACAGTATACTTATTATAGTAACTAATACTTCATTATAGTAACTAGCATTTTATACTTTATATAGTAACTAGTACTTCATTATACTAACTGGCAATATATTCTTTATTCTAGTAACTAGTACGTTATCCAGTACCTTCTTAGTACTTAATCGACTCTTCTCAAACTTGTAAGAATAATAAATTTCACACCATAATGTTAGTATGCAAGGTGTATTTTATTATACTTCTAGGTTTTTTTGAAAATAATATATTTTTGTAACAGAATTTAATTGGTTTTTAATTTTGAAATAAGTACTTTCCATTAGAGATAAGTGCCCCTGAGTATCTTACTGATAACTTTCTCTTAAGGGCATTCTGTATTCAAAATTTAAATATTTATAAGGTAAATCTTGAATAGTGCTCTGATGGTTTTAACGAAAAATGAACCAAAATTATATTTTGGTGTTGAGAATTACTCGGCTTTTAGAGACCCAAGTCTCGCCAAATATTTTTCATGACTAATTTTTTTATCAAGCCAAGAACCATTTAAATAAATAAAGTAAAATAACTTTACGTTTACGGAATTCTTTTAGGTCTAGTCGTTTGTCCTACAATACTGACAGATTTTATTGTTATGTTTTCTCAGACAGATGGCAATAGTTAACCCGAGCATCAAATAATCGAAACTCAACAAAATAGTTTACTTCGAATTTTCCAAAAATCCATTGCACCCTTTTTTTTGAAAGTACTTCAGCCAAAATGTTCAAAAACGGCGGTGTACAGTAGCCTCAAACTGGGAATGCGTCTGGTTTAATTGACGTGTCCTCCTTTCTTTCTTCCCAAACCTAACTTGACGGTAAATTCCTGCTTATAATTAATTACGGTTTCACAAATTACTACTACTTAGCTTCTTTAACTCTGAAAGTTACAACTCCGTATAGGAATGCATTTTAGTTATATTTTAATTTTACTTGCAAACAATATTTATATAACGTAATTATTAAAGACTACTATGGGAAATATAATAGTAAGGTGTTTTTTGATATAATAATTATTAACTCAAACGCTTTTCAACGACAAAGTAACCATCTTTAATGATGCGCCAGCAAAAATAATCAAACTTTAACTTAGTTTGGCAATAATTGTTTGCTTTACATGTTTTGTTCATTTTAAATACTCTTCACCTTTATCCAAAGTACTCGCACCTCTATAAAATACATTGAATTCACTACACATTTCTGTCTCAATATCTTCACTGATTCCTTTTTCTTCGTAAGATTATAATTTGGCTACAGTTTTTCAGCTCGTCATGTGTAGATGTATCTAGTTCCTACAGTTATTAAATAATTTCTCAGTTATTGAGACCAGTTAAAAGGTATAGCCTACTCATTATACCCAATAATTCACATTGGCGCGTGTAACATAACTTCGGTAGTTCTTGAGATTTCATCTTCAATAACTCCTGCCATCTGTTTAACATTCTTTAAAATTATTTAATTCCATGTGTCTGTGTCCGATTTCCAAACTTAAGGCTCTTCGCCCTGGTGAGAACTCAGAGTGTGGAGTGTGATTTTAATAAAATTGGTTCGAGTACAGACAGGAAACTTACGGTGGTGTGGGGAGAGGCGGGGAGGACAGTCAATTTTGGACTGAAAACAAGTCTCAGCGTCTGCTATCTCTCACTTTCCGTTCCCCTACTCTGAGCACCATCCAATACAAAGAGAAGGAATTGGAAGTAGATAAAACTGTTGTATGTTGACTAGTAGCGGTACAGTGGGCACTATAGTAAAATTCAACTCAGAGTGAGGCGGAAGTTCAAGCCTACCGAGGGTCAGCACGGTCGACTGGTTTCCGCTCTACTCCGACCTGAATTTTAATGTTTTATAGTAGCGTTATGCAAACTTTTTTATAACAAGAAAATATAAAAATAAATCACAAAACGTTGTGTATCACGATCGTCTGTTTATTTTGATACCAAATTTGAAGTAAATCGGTAAATGTTGACACCTTCAATAGTTCTTAGTTACATTAAAAGTTATGCCATTTAATTACTCAACATTTACTGATTTACTTCAAATTTGGTATCAAAATAAACTGACGACCGCGATACACAACGTTATGTGATTTATTTTTATATTTTCTTGTTATAAAAAAAGTTTGCATAACGCTACTATAAAAAACTAAAATTCAGGTAGGAGTGGAGCGGAAACCAGTCGACCGTGGTAATAAGTCTCCCCCTCGGGAGGCTTGAACTTCCGCCTCACTCTGAGTTGAATTTTACTATAGCAGCGAGCTCGTGTATTCGTAATCTCAAATTTCACGGAAATAACAGCCGAGCATATTAAAATATATCACGGGTTGATATACTTAGTTTAACCAGTACGACCCTTGCCTTTCGAATCTAACTCGTACTTCTAAAATGTATTATTCCAGAAGAAAGAAAGGCAGCCCTACGTGTTGTATATAAACAGACTTGAAAACTTTTATTAAGCCATAAAATAAAGTGTATGGTAAAGTATATGAAGAGTAAATATGCTGGCTAGAGTGGAAAGCGGATATAGCCTTACTTTCAAGGAAGTTAAACTTTTTGGTAATTTACATTACGAAAGAATGGGCTCATTGTGAGGTAGAAGTACTTTTGTGTAATTTATCGTTTTTGTGCTTATGTTCTGTATTTCGTTGTTTTGAAGTGAGAGATGTTTAGTTAGGGTTCTGTACCAAATTGTCTGTGTTATGTGGTATGTGTGTTACAGTCGGTAATCTCGAACTTAAATTTATTGACATTGTAGTCTTAAAAATGCTTACACGCACCTAATCCGAGAGTCAGTAATGAACAAATATTTATATAAATTTTAATCCTATTATGTATAGGATGTAATCCTATTTTAATGTATATATATATATATATATATACTAGCTGCCCGATCCGGCTTTGCACGAATAGACAATTAATAAAGTTAAATGTATATTAACAAAAAATATCAAAAAATATATTACACTATGTATTTCTTATGGGGATTTTTAGTAACTTTGAACCCCCCCCCGAACCCCCCTAAAATTTCGAATTTTTTGAAAACTTTTCTTAGCGAGCACCTAGGGCCCTAGAGTAAGCTGGCTACCAAATTTCATCCTAATCCGTTTGGTAGTTTTGGAGAAAAACTTTGACCCCCACCCTCCCAAATCCGCCCTAAAATTTCGACTTTTTTAAAAACCTTTCTTAGCGAGCACCTATGGCCCTATAGGAAACTAGATACCAAATTCTGTTCCAATCCGTTCAGTAGTTTTTGAGAAATCGTGATGAGTCAGTGAGTCGTACATTTTGTATGATATTTATTTCAGTAAAAGTCTCATTACTCAGTTATTTATTATCCGATTGTAGCAAATAAAGTATGATTTTGTTCGTCTTAAGATTCTACATTTTTTATTACTGGTAAATTTGTTTTATAAAAATTACGGTTTTCGAGAAATTTAACATCAAAGGTTTTAAATGGCCGCCATATTGAAACTGTTTAAGACATCGTAACGAAATTTTACAAACTTGTTTGACCTACCAAGGTACACGTTCGTGCTAAATTTGTAAAAAACACAAATAGACGGACATACAGAAAACTAGGCATGTCAGACCCATATTTATATGACGTTTTTTGATTTTCTTGACCTAAGGAACAAATACACAAAATATTTCCAGGGAGTTTGTAAACACCCTGTATATAGATATGTTTTCTATTACTTTCAATACATTCAATATTCCACAGAAGACTCCAAGGAAAATATTTAATTCTAATCGCAATGTACAAAAAAGCATATATGGGGAGGGAGGTTGATAAGAGAAAATTAAAATCTAAATGTAGGTGAAATGATTCATACACAATTTTAGTTGATGCATTTCTATTTACTATAATTTTTATTCTCAGAAATCAAATTTTCCCAATCATTGGTAATGATAAACTCTTTCAAATAATTTCCAACTTGGACACCTTTACACAAGTTGTCTAACATTTAAATAACTTTAAATCTTGTAGAAAGGAAAAGTCCACATTTTAATACGGTACTCGTCAAAATAAACAGTACTTGAATTAAAACAGCTGTGATTGGTTTTCAGAACAGCTGATTACAATGTTGCCTGGCACATTGCTTATTATTATAACTTTCTTATTAGTTAATGGCAGGGGTGCAGAAAATGTTTTTGCACACAAAATTTCCCCAGAACACACTTTTTTTCACTAAAAATTTCCCGAAAATTGATCGCTATTCGCTACAGATGCGCCAGACATTAACACTGTTTGTTTATCTATTTCAACATATTTATTGACCTTATGTTTTATTAATTTTTTTATATTCATTATAAATTCCAATATAAATCTTCAAAAAAATAATAATAGCATTATTTTTACTTAATTAACTACGGTGAAATTAAATATCTACAGTGACATATCTTAGATGGTCCCAAAAGGTTTAAAACAAAAAAAATACAACTTGATTATTGCTATTTTATTATGTTTAAAAGTAGGCCTAAGGCCCAAATTACACTGTAATATAATTTATAAAATAGGTTTTATAAAATTTCTTTGACAAAGATCTTTGATAGTGTAATGGGCCATCTTTTATAATATATTTCTTTTATAACATTTATTTTATAAAATTTAAGAGGTTAGCATTTTACCTTTTATAAAATGTTATACATTTTTACCTTTTAGTACACATCCAAAATGTTTTATAAAAGAGAATCACTTTTCAAATCTTTTATAATAGGTGGATACCATCTTTTATAAAACATATTTTATAAAATATTGTACAGTGTAACACGGGCCTAATACTTAAGTGGTTAAAAGAAAGTTAAATGTTATCTTTAATTAGTTCCAATTCAATTACCGAATTACCTACCAGTCACTACTGAAAATCGTCCGGACAGATCACACGAATTCAAAGAAAATTAAACTTAACAATTACTTTTCATTTGTTACATTTAGTTAAAAAATAAGTCATCCCGACATGCTACGACTTTATACTGTTAAAGTCAGTTCTCCCATACCCCAAAACACATAAAACTTTCCCCTCATTGTATTTTCAAAATTTTGATCCAAAAACGAGACCCCGACGCGCTACGACTTTTTAACTGCCAACATCGGTTTTCCCGTACCTAAAAACATATAAAACGTTACCCCATACTGTATTTTCAAAATGTTGATAAAAAAACATGATCCCGACGCGCTACGACTTTTTAACTGTCAAAATCGGTTTTCCAGTACCTAAAAACATATAAAACGATACCCCATACTGAATTTTCAAAATGTTGATCCAAAAACGTGATCTCGACGCGCTACGACTTTTTAACTTTTAAAATCGGTTTTCTCGTACCTAAAAACATATAAAACGTTACCGTACACTGTATTTTCAAAATTTTGAAATAAAAAACTAGACCCCGACGCGTTACGACTTTTTAACTGTCAAAATCGGTTTTCTCGTACCTAAACACAAATAAAACGTTACCCACACTGTATTTTCAAAATTTTGATAAAAAAACACGATCCCGACGCGCTACGACTTTTTAACTGTCAAAATCGGTTTTCCAGTACCCAAAAACATATAAAACGATACCCCATACTGAATTTTCAAAATGTTGATCCAAAAACGTGATCTCGACGCGCTACGACTTTTTAACTATCAAAATCGGTTTTCCCGTACCTAAAAACATATAAAACGTTACCGTACACTGTATTTTCAAAATTTTGAACTAAAAAACTAGACCCCGACGCGCTACGACTTTTTAACTATCAACATCGGTTTTCCCGTACCCAAAAACATATAAAACGATACCACACACTGAATTTTCAAAATGTTGATGCAAAAACGTGATCCCGACGCTTTACGACTTTTTAAATGTCAAAAATCGGTTTTCCCGTACACAAAAATATATAAAACGATACCCCACACTGAATTTTCAAAATGTTGATCCAAAAACGTAACTCCGACGCGCTACAACTTTTTAACTCGCAAAATCGGTTTTTGTGTACCCTAAAGCATATAAAACGATTGCCCCACACTGTATTTTCATAATTTTGACCCAATATTTTCAAAATGTAGACCCAAAAATGTGATCCTGACGCGCTTCGCCTCACGCTAGAAAGCTCAAAAGCTTTACAACTCTCCGCAATAAAATTGCCTAGATTTTGGTGCCAACAGAAGTTTTCTACGAGGTCTGTACCGTGTACACAGGACAACTCTGACACACAAAAAATCATCGCATAATTTCAATACTTCGGCATTTTAATGCAAGCCGAAGTAATACAAAATGAGTACGCACTCACATTGTACGCATTTTACTGATAAAGACCGATTTCGAATTTCGGTAAAAGAAAATTAAAAAAAACATCGGTAATACCTATACATTAAAAGTATCGTATAATTTGGTTTAATATGATTTAATTCTAATCGCTTGAATAATATCATTTGTATGAAACTAATCAAAATTTGCATAACTGTATCATAATAATTATTTTTTAATACCCAACGAATGTATTTGAACGCCCGTCAAGAATCAGGAAACTGCCATTCGTCAACCGGCACAAAAATATCGTATCGGCGGCTCGGCCAAACGATATTTTGTGCGGTGAAGTTTAATGTCGTATCGCGGCTCCACCGTACGATATTTTGTGCGGTGAAAATTAAATAGGAACGATGTCCGACTTGCAACATGCAACAGAGAGCAGACAACACACTTTGTGTGTGTGGGGTGTGTTTGTATATGTATCATACAAACTGATTAAGGTGATCTTTGTTCCCATTCATTTCTTAGAATCTATTTTTCCCCAAAATAATGATATTTTTCTTATTTTTGTTGGATATTTCCCCGGCCAAAATTTCCCAAGCTCAGTCCCAATTTCCCCCGAACCTCGTTCGGGCGTTCGGACATATTCTGCAGGCCTGGTTAATGGTTCTTACCACTCCACAGAAAGTTTTTATCATAGAGCGTTATTTGTGCGCATATGGAACAGGTCGTTCCGGTGGCCCTAATCTGATTTGAACTGCTGTAGAGTTTCAAGAACGCTTTCACAAACAGGTGCCAAGTAATGTTGTTATGATAAGTGTTGGTGACAAGTTCCGTCCTACGGGTAGTGTTTTGACTTAGTGTTGTAAAGAGTGTGTTGGCTGTCTAAAATCGGTTGCTATGAATGAAAACCACTGTAGACTTTTCAGCATTATATTCTTCAGTATTATGTACCTCAGCAGCTCTGCAGATGGATTTTCGATGTTGTTACTCAAATGTTTACTCAACACCTCCAACTGGTGGTAGGATTTTTTGCATTGTTGGTTGATAATTATTTCCATCTCTAATAATAATGTCAGTGTTTTATTTATGAGTAGGCATGTTGGTACCACTGTTAGCCTATACCGTAAACTTAATAGTTTTATATAGACTAAATATTATTTACTATTTTAGCTTTGAAGTTATGACTAATCCTATAAACGCTTCTATTACAAAGAAATTATAAATCAAATTGGACGTAATAATGAATACGCACTAAACATTTTACGCACGCAGTAAATCAGTTATTTCTTTTTATTATTTTTGTTTACAGAAGAGTGGAATGCATGTATCCTCAAGGCACGTCACCCGCTATGGGCTTTTTGCGCGCCCTATATTAATGTATCACCTAGACTGTAAGACCTACCTCTAGTCCTTTAACTAGGCTGAGAATAGATCCTAAGCTGTGCATTGATTTCTTGCTACCGAATGATGAGAGGCTATTAAATCATCTCTCCTGCGCCGTTCAAGTACTTCGCATTCGTATACTAAATGCTTTTTAGTTTCCTCCTGACTCCCATATATCCGTCATGATAAATTACTCTGGTAGAGGCCTACAGCTTTCATTTCTTTCCTAATCAAGTTTAAGTTGACCTTTTCTCAATTTTAAAAGCCGGTTGGAAATGCTCTTATCTGGATTATCGATTACTTCATCGGCTTGGAAATGCTCATCGAATTGTCTCCAAAGGTTAGAGTGGGATTTCCTCCCCTACTTTAGGGCAGAGGTTCTTACCTTACTCCGTGAGATGCCACACACTGGTTCTGGTCCAATTAGTGGCATGGAGGTCCCCTTCCTAACAAAAAGGTCGGCTCTTTCATTACCAGTAAATCCTTGGTCTCCTGGAATGTAGCAGGAGTGGACGTCATTTTGTGTAACCATCTTAAAATGATTGTGGTCCTCCCAAACGAGCTGCTACCGAATTGATACCTGTCTAAAGCAGGCCAAAGACGAAGTCTATTTTGTTGGTAAATACATGTGTGTCATACAGATCTACGCGTGTAGGGCAGCCTTACTTTCAGCGCTGCTTGTCTGTCGGATAAAACGTAAACTCTCTGATGCCTGAACTGTAGTCCATCTTCAGATTGATCTGGATACACTCCAGTAGAGCGAATAATCCTGCTTGAAAAACAGTGCAGTAACTACCTAAATTAATACTGATATTCATATCCTGTCTTGCCTATTTTGAGTTACATATTTTTTCTTAGGTATTATTTTAGATTTATATATAGGCCAGTCGGTAAAGGTCAATTTAGACCAAAAGTACCAGTAATTTGCAATAAGGCTGAATTTTTTTTTTATAAGTACATTAAAGTATGTAGATTAACATAAAAAAAAAGTTTACCAGTCTATCGATTTCCCAAAGTCGAAAAAAAAATCGATTATCATTTTTTTTTCGATTATCCTTAATATTTTGAGCTGGGATGAAGATAGAGGAAAATAAAAATTACCACCGTGTAGGGGAGGTATTTTTAAACAAAAAAGGTCATATGTATTTATTTCGTCCGAGCAATGGTTTGTCTGGAAAAAATTCGATAATGCAGGTATGTATTTTGCAGCAGGGGAAATCACTAAAAGGGGACATCTTATTCTTATATGAAGCGTTGGCTCATTCTAAATTGTCCGAATTTTAATATATCGAATTGAAACTTGACATAGGAGTTAAAATATATATTTTAAACATTTATGCTGAGTCTCAGCTTGTTATCTTGAAAATTACCCGATCTAGGAGTCGGGTAATACATACCTGCATTATCGAATTTTTTCCAGACAAACCATTGCTCGTACGAAATAAATACATATGACCTTTTTTGTTTTTTGTTTAAAAATACCTCCCCTACACGGTGGTATTTTTTATTTTCCTCTATCTTTATCCCAGCTCGAAATATTAAGGATAATCGAAAAAAAAATGATAATCGATTTTTTTTCGACTTTGGGAAATCGATAGACTGGTAAACTTTTTTTATGTTAATCTACATACTTTAATGTACTTATAAAAAAATTTCAGCCGTATTGCAAATTACTGGTAGTTGTAACCTATACCGACTGGGCTAATAGTCGTTGTAGTGAATTTACACATATTTTTAATGATAATGTATATTAAAAACGATTGAAATTGTATTCTTAACATTTTCTTACGACATTAATTTTCTTGAATCAATTTGCATTCGTTTTCGTTCCTACCATGTTCTTTTATTACTCTGCGTGTAAGGTGTCAAAATATACGTGTGTGAGAATAGGGGAGTTTGGCTTGGAATCCCGAGTTATCTAGTAATTGAAATGCTTATAGTGGCGATACTATGCAGAATACAAAATTGCTGTGGGAAAAGAGACAGATGCGCCGAAGAAAAGTATTTGATGAACTTGATTTAAATAATATTCAGTTTTCTTTGCTACAACGATCAGCAAATTCAAGTCAAGAAACAGTATGTAATTCCACAGGAAATCCACATGAGATGAAAGAGGCAGGAATATAAAATAAGATTGGAAGGGGAGTGGAGCAAACCCAAGTTGCAATATATAGATTGGAGTTCACTATTACTCAAGTTAATTTGAAAAACAAATAAACAAAAATAGCTTAAGACATAGTCTTTGTGAGAAATTAAAGAAATTTGTTTTCTTTAAATTTAATTCGGGATTTGAAAATAAATATTTATTCTTTAAACTAGAGCGGGTACAGGTTTAATTTGAGAGTAGGTGTAGTTGTATTTTAAGTTAAAGACATTTATAAATTAAACATTTATTATTTTACAAATCTCCAAATTACGTACCTTGTATGTTAATTCGCTAAGGAATTTCTTTACCCGCCCATTACGTCGTTACTTTTCAACCAATTTGTACAAATGGTGTGTCGTTTTTACATTGCAAATTTAGAGGAAAATTATCATTGTATTTAAAAAAATAGTTGATCTTTAAAGATTACTCCTTACTATTTAAATGTGAGATCTTTTTTGTAGGAACTTTCCCTTAATTCGGGAAAACCAGCTAAAGTAAGCTCATGACAAATGTACAAATTTGAAGCCCAGACACTCCGATGTATCATATCCTCCATTAATTTTGTTGAAAAATACAAAATATAAAGCCCTAAAAATTACCCCTGTTATTTATATGGGAGAATTTTTTTCTAGAAACCCGACCTTAGTTTGTGAGAACCATTTGACGTACGCTCAATGTGAAGCTTCTAATACTTCGCAAAAATGTTAAGTGTGGTATTTTATTACTTGAAATGTGTTAATTTCTTCAAACCGTTGTTGTGAGTTTTATAGGATTTTTTTATTTATAACTAACAGCTGATTGATTCTTAGTGAAAACTCACTACGTGCTTTTATTAATAATTAGACAGCTGATCAAGGTTTTGACTTATTTCCCTGTACAGTAAACAACAAATTGTAACCTTTGTTTAAAAATGTACCTGTGTTTGTTTTTAAACTGAAGAGTTTGTTCGGTGGTAAAATATTAATTAACAATAAGGCAACAAAATTACCAAATATAAGATTGAATTATCTAACGCGGTTAAATGTTTGACGTGTGTGCAGAACATAATGAAAATATATGTAGTCTATATACATTTTTATGTGTGTGGCAATATTCTCATATAAATAACTAAACGATACAATTTGGCTTATATAATACCTTAGTTAAGTTAGTCATGTTCAAAAGTCGATACCGCACGGGTAGCAAGTTATAAATTAATTTGTACTTATATGCCGGGTGTCCAAAACGTCCCCCCCCCTTAACTTTGGAAGAAGTAGAAATAAATAAATGAGCTGCGGGATACCTCTATATGACAAATGGATTTGAATTTTGGTAGCCGACCATTTCATCCCTTACTCCAAAATGGGGTGTTGAGAGGGTAATTCAAAAATGTTAAATACAAACCCCCCCATTAAGTGATACCTCATTTTAAAGGGCTTGATAAATCAAGAAGAATAGCACAAATTAGAGGTCTTTATCTTAACTCTATCGAAAATGGCAGCTTGTCAAAGTTGCTAATTTAAGAAATTTCGATAGAGGGGGTGGGACTTTTTGGACACCCTTTATATACCTTTTACAAATTAAAAAATTCTTACTTTCATACGTCTTCCCTCTTATTCTGAAACCTAAACTACCACTCCTGTAGGCAGACTGTTATAGTGATACAAAAAAAATATTCACTTTATATCAATTTTATATACAAAGGTACAACAAATATAGCAAAAGTAATTCTTCCCACTAAACTATACATCTCCTAAGAAAATTACTATTTGAAATAAAACAAATATTATATTTTATTTACAGAGATATAAATTAATTGGCTTTACAAAAGAGAAAAACTGCAAAATTATAAACAACACAATTTTAAACATTAAAATCAACACATCTAAAATTTTTTTTTTAAATAAGTTCCAAGCATACAGTATAGCACATAACAAACGGCACTGAAAGTTATGGTCATAATACATGTGTCTATGCCAGATGATCACTCTGACTGTTCTCTATATTATATAGAACAATTCCTGACATTCACGCAAAAACTCTGACTACTGCGCAATCGTCGTGGTCTAGGACTAGGTCACCGCTACCTGGTTGCCCTACCGAAATGACGATTGATGAGGTTGAGAAGGTAGAAGCGATTTGAAGCCTGACGCATGCGCAGTAATCAGAGTTTTGGTATGTATTACAGACATTTTGTATACATAGGAAGATTAATTGTCAGTGTCATTTGTTTTGATCCAAACTTTTATAAAAAATGATCAAAAATATATTTTAACTAAACGACCAATTTTAATTGGATATTTTTGCTTAATTAAATTTGTTAAATTTTACTTTAAAAAAGACGCTAATTATATTATTAAAAGAGTTGTGTTTTGGCTCCCATAACGTAACGGAGGGATGTAATGAATTCATAAGTTTCTATAACAAAACTCTTTGATCAGCTGATTTTTGTTTGAATGTTGAGAACCAGAAACTATTATTAAAACGCCAGCTGGTCAATATTTGTATTTGTTTATTTCATCCTTCTTATTGATTCACTGAAAACTACTTACTTTGTCGTCGTGCAGGCTTGTGTTTTCATTATGATAAATTTAAATTTGAACTACATATAATAAAATAGTTTTCTAAAAAAGTATGTAGCCTAAAACTTGCTTGGAACAATTTGTAATGCGGCAACCCTTACTGCTTAAGGTGGGCAAAATTAGGTGATACAAAATACATCACTTTCTCAGGAGACACAGTATCGACTGTGTTCAAAACTGTTATAAATCTCCTAAATATTACTACTATCTTTTGTTTGCAACGCGCGAATAAATTTGTTTAGTGCTTAGCTTACAGAATTAAATAGAATCTTCGGGATCCAACTGCGCCCGTTGACCGAGCAGTAAATGATTTTGTAAATATTAACGTAAGCAAGAACTGTGTAAGTTGCCAAAATTTAGCACATACAAATTATTTTAAACTTTTCTGTATTCGACTTAATGAAAAAATGCAGTAAACCATAGTCTATTATGCCGTGCATCTTTCCTTTTGACTTTCTGTCAATGTTCTCAATTATCTCTTTCAATAAATAAATCACTCCGGTGGAAGTTCGACGATTGCGGGAAATATGAAGTAACATGCGAGGGTGTTTTAATCAATAGGGATGCTACAAAAAGGAATTCAAGAGACAAGATGGCGTCCAAATCTAATTATGTGCTTGTGCTTGCCAGTGGGAAATTGCGTGCTCTCAAAATAGAGGATTAATCAGGTTTCGATTAAAATGCGTGTCTTGAGCGTCGTTCCATTACGGCCGTAATCATTCCTTCCGAAGTGTTTTCCTGCGCTCGAGAAGGCCTCTGAAACGTGAAAGTTTGTGTCACTGTTCGTAAAGTTCTGTTCATTTTTTATAGGAGTACTCTTTTGTCTGTATAGAATTTTGTTAGTTATAAAGTATAATAACCTACTTATTCAAATAATCATATATAAACAAACATGAGTTTTTGTAGTCGATACATGTGCTCCAAAAAACAAACATTTTATGATATTGTCGAGTATGGTTTGGGGTATTGTTTGAGTCTTTGGGTATTGTTTGAATCAATTGGGGGTTTCGTTTGAGTGTGGTATTGTTTGAGTCGTGTTGAGTATGGTTGAGTCGAGTGGGGTATCGTTTTAGTCGAGGAGTATCGTTTGAGTGGAGTGGAGTGGAGTATCGTTTGGGTCAAACGGGGTACATTTGGGTGCAGTGCGGTACCTTTTGAGTCGATAGGGTATCGTTTGAGTGAAGTGGAGTATCGTTTGGGTCGAGTTTTGTATCGTTTGAGTAGAGTAGGGTAAGTTTGGGTCGAGTATCAATACCTCTGCTATCGTTTGATTGGAGTGGGTTATCTTTTGAGTCGGGGGTATCGTTTGTGTCGATTAGGTATCGGTGAGTGGAGTGTAGTATTGTTTCAGTCGAGGGGTCATCGTTTAGTGGAGTGGGTTCTCGATTGGGTCGAGAGGGTATCGTTTGCGTGGAGTGGGGTATCGTTTAAAAGGAGTTTATTAAAGGATGTCAAAATTATTTTTAAATGATTTCATTTTGTTTGCAATATATTTTACTATAAAATTTTGCTAAAAATCCCATCCGTTTTCTATTCTCTAAAGGGCTGCAACTAAAATTTAGGATCACTTATTGTTAGAGGTATCCATATAATTTACAGAAGACTATAACGAATGAGAACTGTACAGCAATACTGTGTTTACTACCAGTCATCTCCTTTTATTGATCTCCAATGTATCATTTATTCAAGACTTTGTTACGACGTACAGTCGAGATGCTATCAGTACGGAACCCTTGACTCTCGAGTCTAAATTCAAGTTCACACTCCGATACTACATTGGCAAAGTTAAAACGATCGAAAGTTTTTCATATAGTTTTTTCCAGATTGTATTGATGTTAGTACGCTACGATCGATCACCAAACTCAGTCGACATCATTTCTATTCGTGAGATTTCGGGCAGGAAAACATGTAAACATTTGTAAATAAGTGCGCTCACACACACACACCATATACATCTTTTTAAAAATAGTTTACACAACACTGTCATGATCTTCACATGTAAATATGTTAAACAAATTTAATTTTTAATCTCGGCCCCATTGCAATAACTTCCCTACCTTTTGAATTTTATAACAGCCAATATTAAGAAATTGTATAATAAACCAGAAATGCAAACAGGATTTATTTAAAGAAAATCAGTGTTCATTAAACGGGTTGTCTGATAATCGGTGAATATAACTGCATCATTTTCTAAAGTTTTACCAAAACTATATAGTGTAATATTAATAGCAACATCATATCAACATGTTATAGTCCCAATCAACCATCTAGCCAATCTTTTAGCTCTGGATATTTTTCTTTATGTAACTGTAAAATTGCATTGTGATACCTTCATCCGTTCGTAGATAAATCGACTGTGCAAAGAGACAGACGAATGATCCTATAAGGTGCAGAAAGTGACAACTGAAAATTCATTACTCTTATTAGGAACAGATCCAATATGTCGGAGGTGCAGCAGAGCCTAGACCTTGCAGGTTATTTATAATCTCAGCCGGGTATTTACTTTAGTTTCCAGGAACTTGATTGAGTGAATTATCGCCCTATTTACGCATAAACACATGGTTTCACAGGCGTGGTGTGGGATACAACACGGGTATATATTATTGTCATCGGAACAGTACAAATTATGTCAGATTGTTTTACAATACAAATATACAAATCGTAGGCCGTGGAAACATTGCGTTTGCGGTTGTTTGTTTTCCAAGTGTTGGCATTGCTTGTTCTCCGATATAGATGGCGGTGTTTAGCATGCGTTGAAAATGTCTGGAATGGAAATAAAACTAAAACTGCTTCCTAGATTCAATGGTTTCTTATCAAATATGTCGAAGATTTCTGCAACACGCGAGATATTTTGTAGATGTATTGTGTGTCCAAAATATAAAGGTATGAAATCCGCCATAAAGTTCGGGGAACAGGGTTTAACACCAATTACTAGGGTCGAACCTATATAACTGTGTCGCAGGATCCAACTGTAGCAAACTGAACGAGCGGGTTTAACAATTGCGCCAATCAGTTCCTCCTAAGTACTTCGTCTAGCTAGAACGTTTTACCAATGAGATAGCATGCAGGCAGCCTCCTCAAGGTTACTGAGTTAAATTCATTTTATGCTTTAGTAAACCTATTGCATATTTAGAAGGATCTTCAACTGACTGTACTCTGACCAATTTTATTGAAATCACACTGTACACTCGGAGTTTTTCCCAGGGTGAAGAAGAGCCTTAAGTAGTTTAAAGAAATTCAATTACTATTTTTAATTACTGCTCAAAATAATTCAAATAGTTTAGCCTTATGATTACCCCTAAAATTGCACGAGATACTGTACAGATATCCACGAGATATTTTGAACCTGTGCCCAAAATAACGAGGTATATACACCTCTTCCGTTAATTCAATACTACAACATTTTTTGTTTTCTATTTGTTCTCTGCCACTTTTGATAACGCCTACAGTTTACGCACTTCTACATACGTTACGGACCTAAAGGATTTGTTTTTAGAAATTCTGTTACACATTTCTAAGTTTATACCACCAAAGTGTATGGACAACATGATAAATATGTTAAACTCTTAATATTTGCAGCAGTGTTAAAATATGTTTTTATATCAATATTAGAACTCCTGCGACGACTCGTGGCCAAGCAGATGCAAACAGATTATTACATACTCAGATATTCTCACGGAAAGATTGATTAGGACAGAGGCACGTGGATCGCGGTAGAGTGGTGGGTGTTGCGGTGACCCAAATCCTGACGCTTACGTACTAAGGCCAGAGTTTTTTCGTGAATGACAGGATTTATTTTATATAAAAGAGACAGAGATATGTCACTTTTAATACATCATGTCTGTTTATGGTGTCCTTTTTCGTCATATTTCAGGGTTAAGTTAGGTTTGGCTACAAAATTTACAAAAAATACACTATTTTGTTTGTACATTTTTACGGTGACCTTAAGAAAAACACTAGCGAATTAACAGAATTACACCCGAAAATTTAATGGTAATTGCTTAACGGGATACGTCCATAAAATCCACTGGAAATAAACTTTAAGTTTATAATTTTAATTTGTTTAATTTCCCTTTTTCATAACATTTTTTGCAAAAGATATGGTTACAATTAGAAATAAGACAAAAATTTCAAAAAATGTTCACGTGTTTACTTTACGCCACTTAGAAAAGTCAGCTGTTGGCAACGTGTAAGTAACTACACCCGATTCCACATTCGCCGTGCAATACAGAGCGCCCATAAGCCATGTTATCCTTACGACAGTCTCAGCGATATTAGGTGGTTTAAATCTAACCTCACGGACATTAAAATGTGCGAGCGTATAGTTTGTAATTGTGGTCTCGTGTGTGTAAGTGTTTTTAAGTGTACTATGTGTTTTTATTTTTATTAATGACGAAGGACAATGGTCCTAACTTGAAAATGGCTGAATAGCCGAAACGGCCGTCGTTGGACATGTGAAATTTGACTATTGAACGGTAAGTTCAACAAGTTTATTTAATAAACAATAGTCGGTATGGCGAGCATAAACAATAATAATATATTTAATCTTGTTTCCATTGTCTATGCTCTATGCTTCTTCTCTTTACATATTCTAAAGTCACAAATGCAATTTTGTGCCTAAGCGCTGCGCCATTTTAGACACGCTCTACTCTATAAATATCAAAATAAAGAGAATTTCTGTGCTTTTAAATTCACTAAAATCATCATCGCTCGCATAACAATAGCTACGTACAACAATACATTGTTACGACGCGAGCAAATGGAGCAATTGAGTGTAATTTAAGAGAAACGCGAGGCAAAGTTCACCGAGAACGGAATATAAGTTGGTCATTAAAACGGCAATTGTAGTAAATCAAACGAACCGAGGGCTGTATTAAAACACGTGTATTGAATGTGTAGGGAATTAATAGGGACATTTCATATGCCGGGATTAGCAACACTGGGAAATGGAGTTTTTAGAGGTAATAAACGGGATTTGTGCGGAAGGATTTTGGAATGTTTCGCGGGAAGTATTAGGATATAAGTGGGGGAGAGAGGGGTTTGGTCGTTGTATGATGAAATAATAAAACTCCTTTGTTAAGGGGGTTTATCTTTTAGTTCTTGCTGAACAAGTTTTAAAAAAGAGTACGTACAAATACGTTTTTAGCAAAAACAATTTAATCACAGTGTAATTAGTTTAGGTGCCAAATACTTTTTGGTAGTTAACATTTTTAGAATAAATTTTCCTTTTTGAAACAAATTTTGAGTTGGCCCAAGAGTACATTTTCTAACTTGGGATTGTAGTTTTATTGAAGGACACGTTTTATTGAATCATACGCATGTTCGCTATAAGTAGGTCTGTTACAGACCATTTTTTGTAGAAAACATATTGGGATAATCCCCGAAAAATCGACCCGACAATGTCACGTACGTAATTGTATGTAAAATATTATAATGTAAAAGGAGATATATTTATAAAGGATTTATCGTATAATATCTTTTAGTTGTGGGAACACTGTCTGATTTTATTGTATCTGACAATACTGTCAGTTGGCTTTCGTAATTAATGTTGATTTATCTGGCAACACTGTCAGTGTCAGTTAGCTCCTTAATAATGCTGATAGTTCTGGAAACACTCTCGTGGTTAATTTTTATAGATCTGTCGACACTGTCAGTTAACTTTCGTGATTAATCTGAATAGATCTGGCAACAC
>JAGFPH010000842.1:338385-376957 GCA_018207615.1 Philaenus spumarius
CAAAAACCTATCTTAAAAGTTAGAAATTAAAAAAATTGTTTTAAGCTTGAAATCAGCTGATAATGGAAATAATATAGGAAACAGCTGATTACTGTTATTATTATAGTCAATAAACATATGTAATGATTTTAAACTCCATAAGCCCAAAATTTTCAAAATTTTCCAAAATTCTAAGAGTTGTTTAGAAAAATAAGAGTTTTCCTGAGGTAGTGGTTTTTACCAATCGATTTTTTAGACTCAAAAGTCTCTAATCCCAAACTTTCAGCAAAATTCTTCCCAGACATTGCTCGTATTAGAGTATAGGATATACGCAATGCATAGTAAATTTTCTTTTAGAATGAACAGTTTTGATTCCCTGTGTGAGAAATACCTTTAGATGCCCCACCTCTGAATTATTCTTTTTTTTCTTAGCATTTTTATTTATGCCAGATAGACTGATGAAGACGGGAGAGCAGTGTAAAGCACAAATAAATCCATCGCCAGAAATTAGGTTCGAACCTTTGTAATTTGTGTTGGAAGGAATTAACTTGTCACCAGACTGGACGACGACTTTAGCCTCCCGACCACTCTGTTAACTCAAGAAGTACTTAAAAGATTTTAATAAATTTAAGTCCCAAAAAGCTACATGTAACAACATTGTTATTAAATACAAATAACACTGAAGTATTTTTAATAAAATTTTAAATTATGTCTAACAATGTTGATATTTTTACTTTCATCAGTATACAAAATTTTTTTAAGATTTTGGATTCAATTAGAGTTTTTAGAAGGCTCCATGTAACGACTTGTTAATGTACAAAAATAGATTATCACTGAATATTATTTTATTAAATTGTAAATTAAGTAGAACAATCTTGATATTTTTTCTTTCCAGCAGTATAACAACAGTTATAACTCGAGAAGTACTCAACCGATTTCATTAAAATTTCGGATCCTATTAGAGTTTAATACATGTAACGACTTTGTCACCGAACATTTTTAATAAATTCGTCAAATATTTTGATTTTGTGTCATATATAGACATATTTTGTGTCAACATATTTATGTTTTTATGGTTTGGAAAGTTTTGAACCAATGTTGATAAAACGTAGCCTATAACATCACCAATGTTATTCTACCTATATGCAAACATCACTGCATGTAGCCTAAATCAGATCATTGGTTCTCAAGATATTAGCCAATATATATACTTGTCTTGCATAGTGACTTTACTATCAAGCTGTTCCTAGAGCAGATTGCATCACAATTTAATGTGTTTCCTTTGAATCTTTAAAATCCTGCACATGCCTGGTTTGGCTATATTGCCTGTAATGGTATCCTAGTTTGGTTATTTTGTTAGGAATTTTTAAGAAATGTGAACAAAATATAAAATACATGTTGTAAAAGTATTGTTCAGAAGATGACATGGAATTTTTCTGTAGGCTATAACAAATGTATAAATGTTAAGTGTTTTATTATTTTTAAATAAAAAGAAACCCAAACTTGAACGTAACTATACTGATCATTTTAATCATAATGAAAAATTAGTGTTCTTTTTAGAAATAGAAATATTTTTAAATACGAAATGAGTGAAGTTATATATGGAACTTTTTGCAAGAAAATATTTAAAAAATCTAAATATCTCACAGTATCTTGGGTTCAGAACTATCACTAATTATTAAGTACGGTACACTAAATACTATAATAGTAACCTAATAACACGTCAACACCACATTTAACTAAAAATATTTAACACAAAACTTGAAAGATTGAACACAGTCAATACGGCTAAATTTTCAGAAAACATATGTTATGAAAGACCAGAAACGCTTCTTTACAGTAATATCTAAGACATAATTATGTACAATGGTACCAACATTGTTGTGTTTGGCTAAATGTTAACTCACCATATTTGTGTTACAGTATTGAGAGATGACTTCCGTGTAGAGCCTAAAGACACAAGAGTCGCTGTCGGAGAGAAGGCATTGCTTCAGTGCGGACCTCCCAAGGGCCAACCGGAACCGACCATGTATTGGAGAAAAGATGACCAAATAATTGACTTGGATTCATCTGAGAGGTGAGGCTTTTTTTAAATTAAAAAAGTATCCAAAGGTTAATAAATTAGGTATAATAGTAGATGAAAAAATGTTAATATCTTTTTTAAATTGTGAATGCTAATTTTGTCTTTTCACTATGTACTCGCAGAACATTTCAGTATAGGTATAAATCACATAAAAAATACATAAAGTATTATGTATACATATTTTTATATGCATTTTGTTTGTCAGAGTCTAGGTGTATTCTATATTGCTCAAAGAAATAAAAAATGTGTATGGAAATCCTAAAAAACTTTCACGATTAATTAAAAAATTGTATTATACTTTCAAAAATTTGACTTTAAATAATACAGACGTATTTACACAAACCAAAAAAGGAAAATTACATAAAATACGCAAAATTTAATACTGAATAAAAACAAATTTTAGATTGTTTGATATATTTATACTTAGCCCGTCAACGTTAAAAACCGAATCATTCCTGTCACTGAAATCTCCTCAATTATTTCGCCAGTTTGATATATTTATACTTAGTCCGTCAATGTTAAAAACTGAATCATCCCTGTCACTGAAGTCTCCTCAATTATTTCGCCAGTATTGCTTCACCGGTCCGCTTTTGTCAGCTAGATTATCTTTATTCACAATACAAAAATAACTTAAACAATAATAAACCTACACTTTTTGACTCATTTAGACCCCTACAGTTTACGGAAACCACAAGTGAATAGAAACAAAATCTGGAACAATAAACTCAGCTGATGTAAATAGTTGGACTACATGATCACATCGTTTTAGATCATATAACACAGCAATCGATATTGAAGTATTTCATAACTGGTACTAAATTTCATGTAATTCGACTATTAATGACTTTACCATATCAATTAATTATTGAGTGTGTGTCCAAATTCATGATATCTGGTGTTTGCCAGTTTTAGGCTTAAAGTGAATTTCTTTGGTAAATGTGTTTGAAACAAGTGGGCTTTTGGGAAATATATTTTCCAGCTATTAATCTTATGAGAATGAGTTTAAAAAGATACAAACCCGTATGACAATAATAACAAAGAATTTATTTTTCACTCACAATAAATTTAGGCTTTTCTAGGTTAGGTTAATCTATATATATAAAATTCAATGTATGTCTGTTTGTACGTTTGTCTGTATGTTTGTCCTTTATGCGTTACCAAACCGTCCATCCGATTGCTTTGAAATTTTGCATAGTAACACAGGTTAACCCTGGGAAGGTTTTAGGCCATTTACCAAAGTCCTAGGACACTAGGGCTACGCCCCCCCAGTGGCCCTCAAAGTTTCAATGTTAATCTTATGGAAGGTCAATCTTAAGGAAGAAGAAGAAATATTTCTTTTGATTTTATCAGAAACAGCTGTTCGTATGAAAAGCTTAAAACAGCTGATTTTGATCAACAGCTGATTTTGATTAACAACTGATTTGGATCAAAAAATGAATATAATTTTAGGTTAGGTAAATCAAGCAATGAGCAGAATCCCGTTATAATTTACATCGGCCCTCAGGGATACGAATTACAGGCTTTCAAAGTTTCAAATTAAGCAATAGCAAAGCATTGCCGGGTCAGCTAGTAATATAAATAAAAAAGGGTGTAATTATGGATGTGTATATTATTTCAGCACTGGTAGAGTGCATGTGCCAAGCTTGATGCTATGACTTACTATTTGACAAAACAATTTTGTGGTACAACACTAACAATATGCCTAGGAATGCGGTTCATTTGTAAAAACAATTGAAAACAACTGTTACTGGTGTCAAATCGATAGTTTTTAAAATCGTTAAGATGAATTGTGACATCAAAAATATTATAATAAATTTTTTGTGCAGGAAAAACTAAAAATTGTTTCGGGAATTTAAACTCTTCATTTTATGTTTTAAAAATAAGGGAGGAAATATAGGCACTGACTTGCATTTTTAACACATAAAAGTTGTAATATTTAAGGGTTCCACTGAACTAATGCAAACAACATAATAAACTACATGTTTAATAAAATATAAGTACATTTATAATCCAATAATTCGATCACGCTGCTGAACCGCGTACAAAATTAAGTTTTTATGATTTCAGGGTTTCAACCTAATACTTGAGAAAATGTTTTACTCACAAAGACGTTGATTAGCTGCATGCGTGTACGAAATATATTGTAGAATTTGTTTGTAACTCAGCCTCCAACCAGGGGTTTACTCGTAATTTTTCCAGTACCGGAACGCTGCCTTAACTAAACAAAAATTGTCCGCCGGAAATTTTTTGAAATTTTCACTTCTAAAAATCCTATTATCCTACGTATATTTGCCGAGTTTAAGAGTGCAGATAATTTACTTACTTTTATAAGAAAAGTACACAATGTAGACCTATATGTAACTATTTTTGTACTTGTAAATAGCACATAGCAAATTTTAGAGACACATATACTATTTTAAGCAAAAACTTGGCAAAATGTCTTTTATTTAGTCAATAGAATTTATCAGAAATTTAAATCCTCGGAAAAAGACTGTAAACCTAAACAAATTTTACGCATTATAGCAAGAAATTACTTTTCTTTTATTATAGCAAGAAATAAATTTTCTTATGCAAGAACAATTAAATGCAAGCAAGCTTATCACGAGAACACAACACACAAATACAGGCGCTAAATTGCCGTGTGGCCGGTGTTCAGGTATCTAAGTTTAAATATTTTTGTCTTTCGGGGCGACTTTCGAACTTGTATTTGTGACGGCATTTGTAAGTGTACACCATTGTTTGTTTTTATTCCATGTTTTTCTCTCTTTTGGGATATTTATTTTTTAATTAATTAATCGTGAAGAGAAATTAATTATTCGATGAGTATTAATCACTAAATGTGGTCCAAATTATATCATCTTTGGTCTTATTTTGATTACAATAATCTCATCAATATATGTTATAAACTTTTTCATGCCGAAAAAGTTAATAATAGAAAAGTTTAAACGCTGGTTTTTAAACTTTTCGGCCTCCTCGATTCTGAATCATCGGTCTTTTAGGCAAGTTTCACACCAAAGCTGGGCCGGTCGAAAATCGCTTGAAGACTGATTACGCAGTATTTCAATGGGAGCTTTCAAATAGGACGCCGGGCTCGACCGAGCGACTTTGAGCAGTCCTGCCTCCCGCTACTTAAACGGTTTCTGCCTGCGTTTTTCAGTCTAGCTCGGTGTCCCGGCCAGTGTCACTGCCGTTTGTAGTCTTTCGCAGCGTTCACCGAACATCAAAGGTGTGCCGCGAAGCTGGTGCTCCCGTTTCGATTCCGAGCTGAGAATACTTTACTTTAGTTTGCTCGCATAGTCACAACTCACTGTAGTTTGGGGATATCTTGAGGTTTTTCGATTGGCGGACGTAAAATTCTGAACCGAGTGTTGAATGAGTGTGATTGAGGGAGTGGATGGTCCAGTGCAACGTTAAAACAAAACTTTAAAAAATCTAATAAAAAGCAGTACCGGAACGGCGTTCCGGTGCATTCCGGTTCCAGTAAACCCCTGCCTCCAACCGTGGCTCAAGCACTTCTTCGTTCCGTTCGCAGCGGAAAAACTTGCTTTGTGAGTTTGCATGTCGAGGACATTGTGGGCACAAATTTTTTACTGATTTGCTCAAAGTGGTTTGCATCCCGGCCGTTGGCCTCGTAACAGAAGCTGACCAACGATAAAATCCCTTAAGTGAATTTGAACCAAGTACTTTTATGGTATGTTACGTTTTGATCGATTGTGGGGAAACCAATGATAGGCTTTATAAGGTCGTGTAAAAAAAACAAAATGTGTAGAATAATTTCTTATATTTATATTTGTACATAAAACTCAAAAAAGTTTCATTTTAGCATGAAAAATCGCAAAAAAATATACTTCCGTTAAAAAAAAGTACTTCTTGTTGTTGGATTTTTGGCTAGTGAACTGTCCAAGCCACTTAGACAACCAATGTGTGTATAAAATTTGGATCAAATCTGACAAAAACTGCAGCAGTTAGTGCGAACACATATATATAATGTTTTTAATGACACCAAAAAACTGTAAATATACACATACTTACCTATTCCAAATATGTATAATATGCAAATATACACACAACTTCACCCACATAACATACATAACCATATACATTCACAAAGTCCCACGTATTATAACAGATGTAAAAAAACTATAACACCTGCAATATTACCCTACAAATAATATGCGTAGAATGAATGATGAATAAATCTAAACATATTACTACAGTAAATAAATATTTGTTATATTTATCAATCAATAGTTTCATTAGTACCAATAATATAACTAAAGTTTGGCAGTTCTTAGATCTCATATTTCTTGATGGTATAGGATTAAAAAGCATTGTGGACAGTATGAAACCTGAATCTCTGATTTTAATGTTAAGTTTGGTAGATTATTAGGTACACTATACTTCCCAAGCACCGAGTTTGGGGACCATTACACTCATCACATGTGATCTGTTAAAGGATAATTTTACCTTCTCACTATACTTTAGTATAGAGAAAGTATAGTGATCACAAAAAAAAATGTTCTGGTATCGTTTATTTTGTATTAGTTGATGTAAAGATCCCAAATCTAATGACGTGGACATATAGAATATTCAGCCTCTTTTACTTTCTCACTATACTATAGTATAGAGAAAGTATAGTGATCGCAAACAGAATCGATGTTGAAACTTTTGTGGAAATATCCGTTTTGGGATCCCCTGAGTCCAAAAAAGTGGTTTTTACAAAATGTCTGTCTGTATGTCTGTATGTATATATGTATGTATGTCTGTATGTCTGTATGTATGTCTGTATGTATACAAAGCTAGAGCGAAAACTATTCGATCGATTTCAAACAAATTTGCACCAGACATGGCAAGTATACCAGTATAGATGCACGAAAAACGTTTTTGAAAATTTTGAAAAACAACCCCATTTTTGGCAAAAACCCCCCAAAAAATCAGTTATTATTTTTTTATAAAAAAACGGCTATAACGATTTTGATAAAATTTGGCTCATTTGTAGCCTTTAATGTCCCCTACCATATGCAAAAAACTGCATCTTTCTAAAAATTCTCGTTTAGGTAATAATAATAATAATAATAACTGATTTTGGGGGGTTTTTTGGCCATAAAGGAGTTGCTTTCAAAATTTTTCAAAACCTTTTTTCTTGCATATATACAGCCCTAATTTACGTGTTTGGTGCAAGTTTGTTCGAAATTGATCGAATAGTTTTCTCTCCAGATAATAATAATAATATTTATTAGTTAATCTCCTATTTTAATAAATCACCTCTCCTATCCCACCTACAATTATGAAGTCACAGTGAATATGTTTAATAATTTAAATATGTTTGTGAGAAAGTATGTGCCAGTTCCTGGTACCGTTTATTTAGTCTGGTGATCATGTGGAATCAAAATTTTAATAAAACATTCCTACCTTACCTTTATAACTGCAATATCTGGCCCCAGACATTGGGTTCACCATAGATAATTTGGAAAGATACATATTTTGCTTTAATTCCATGTCGTAAGAAAATAAGGAATGCCTACTTCAATTTTTGTGATTGTCACTAATAAAACTATTGATTGATAAATTTGACAAATATTTAGTTAGTCAAAACATAAGCATTTTGTCACACATGTTATTATTGGTTTAGGACCCGTATTGTGGATGGAGGGAACCTGTTGATCTCGGATGTAAGACAAAGTGACGGAGGACAATACCAGTGTGTGGCTCAGAATCTTGTTGGGCTGAAAGAGAGTAAAACTGCAAAATTAACCGTACATTGTAAGTAAAATTACCATTGCAACAACTTGAAATACTTTTTCCAATAATTAATATTTAAAAAAAAACTAAAGAAAGGTAGAAAACTGTAAAGAAGAAGTGAAATGACCAATTAATCAAACTTATCAAAATCAAATAAAATATTTTTATATTAAATTTTTCCTCACAAATCTAAGAAAGTAATTTTTTTAATCTGGAGAAATATAAGTAAGCTGGACAAAAACAAATGTTCAGAATTCTTTATAAATACAATATATATTACTGATGGGAAACCCACAATTTTGTTAGATTCTGGGTAATATTAAATATTTTTTTGTTTATATTCTATTTTATAGCATACTTTAGATAATATTAGTAAATTATTTCTTTCTGTAATTTATTTACAATATTTTGACAAATTATATCATCATACATTATAAAGTACCTAATTCCTTAATGGGTTTTCCCGTATTATTATGACTGACTAAGTGTAAACAGTGGCCCCTGCCATAATATTTTGTTGCAACGTTTAAGTTAAAGTGATTCTATTTTGACCTTTGTCATAAGAAAAAAGGACATTTTTTGTTTCTTGAGATATTTTTGTTAAGTTAGCAGTTTTCGAGATATTTTACATTAAACATTTTCAACGGCCGCCATTTTGAAAATATATGAAAAATTTTTGTTTTTTTGTGCATGGGTAAAGATGCCATATCAAATATGTATGCAAAATTTGCATTCAATATATTGCCTACATCAAAATATTAAGTATTATGTAAAAAAAAAAAAATGGTAGATAACTGGAAAACGAAGCTTTTCCGAACCTATGTTTATATGAACTTTTTCTTTAGTGTTACTATTAAAACACCTCCTGAAATTTTTTTCCCCTGAATCACCCTGTATGAGACAATATATCAATGTTGTATTCTAGGTTAGGTTTTTATTGAATTGTTGGATCTAATCAGATGTTATAAATGTGCATTATTATAGTACGTAATACAGGTGTTGTTATGTGTGGATCTTTATAATTCATTTTCTAAGCATGTTTAACCACTGTGCCATGCACTCCAAGTGCTTTTATAAATAGAATTTGAAATTATAATTATAATTATTTTTTAATTATCTTCAATCTTTTCACAGAAATGTTTTTTTTCAGAAATTGTATGTTTTAATTAATTGTTCTTAATTGTTCCAGTGAAGCCTTACATGCTGTCAGAGCCAAGAGATGTAAGCGTACTTGCAAACCAAAGTGTGCAATTTGAATGTCGAGTAGGAGGAGATCCAAAGCCTAGGATATTGTGGCGAAGAGATGACGGCAAAATGCCAACTGGTCGAGCTAATATTCAGGAAGACAAGTCATTACATATTGTGAATGCAGTTCCAGAGGACGAGGGTATTTACATATGTGATGCTGAGAATGACGTAGGCACAGTGTCAGCAAGAGCTTCACTAACAGTGCATTGTAAGTGTTTGATAATATTGTGGTACATAGAAAAAATACTTATCTTTATTTAAAAGAATAATATATATTGTTCGTTCGTGCCACTACAACTCCGCTACCCACTCTCGGAGCTCCATGGGGGTTATATAAAATGGGAATGCTTCTCTATATATGAATCTGGAAACCTAAAACTTTACACATATTCCTCTTAAGATATAAAATAATATATAGGAGAGAAATAGCCATTGCATTTCTATTACGTGCGTCTAAGGTCACAAGAAAATATTTTAGGTGAAATGTATTCATAGACGTGAAATTCACTTCAAATAAACTGGCGAAAATTGTGGTTTTTACCCTTAAAGCACAGATGATCTTGTATGTAAAACTAAATGGGAAACACATATTGATTTGGATAAAACTCACTATACCTTTTTGGGCCGGTGAACTCTAAATATTTAACATATATTTTTTTCATTCTTTTATTCAAATCAGCTAGCAAAGCTGGGGTACTCCTGCTAGTAAAATGAAGATGTTCTAAATTAGGTGTCACAATTAACCCTCCAAGTGCTAACGTCGCATATGCGATGTATAAAAGTCGCATTACGGTGCTAACATCGCATATGCGACATTTGCGCAACACATTTTGTAAATGTGTACGACGCCGCTATTTTTAATACAATCTGATACGTCTATGTTTGTTTGTGTTTGGAAAGAGTCACTTTATTATAATTCAGAGTTTCACAGCGATATCAACTCAAACAAACCTTCGGCAGAATTGTCAAATCAAGTATCTATACACGGTATATAGTCGTGTAGTAGGCCTACGCATAGATAGACGCTCGGAACTCGGATTTTGTTTGTTTATCCACTAGTTGTTATTCATTTTTAGTTTTAGTTTAGATCAGTTTATTTTTATTTGTTTTTGTAAATGTTTATTTATTTTTTAAGTAATTATGAGTGAACTTAGCAATTTAAGGGCTATTAGAGGTGCGTTTGAAAATAGTGATTTTTAGAGACTTTGAACTGTAAATATTTTTTTCTTCTTTTTTTTTCTTGTATATAATGTGTGTGTTATTCCTTTATAACAAATTAAAACCATAAATATTGGGCCTAGACAGTACTTTTATATCTTTAGAGGCAAGTTTTTCTTCTTTGTGCAAAAAAAAAACATTTTTTTATAAAAAAACAGTTTTTTTTTATAGACAAAAAGTTTGTTTTTACAGCAAAGTAGTAGTGTTATGTATATTTCTATTCACCATAAAATTGTGCAACTTTTGGCTATATTGAATTTTCTACATTACTTTTTTTTACATATTTTGAGTAAGAAGTTTTAGAACACAAAAAATTTATTTTTTTTATTTCTACTTTGGTCAACAAAAAAAAGTATAAAAATTATAAGGTAAGCCTGTTAAAGCTATTTACTGTAAAGATCATGTAATTGTGATTAAAATGATATATAATAAGTCTTACTTTACTGTTAGTGAGTATTTTATAATGATTTTAGTTAATAAGTGTACCAATCTTACTAAAAGATAAAATAAGGAAACGGAAGCTATACTGGGCCACATAGATTGGTCATGTTCAAAACTTACCTTTAAAGTTAAAAGATCACCAAACGTAGTAATGTTTCAGCTGATCACTTACAATTCATAAGATACCTAGAGGTTAAGTCAATAAACCAAAGAACTAGATATAATTTTAGGTTTATTAACCAAAAATTAAGTAAAAGGTTTATGTGCCCTTAACAAAAGAAAAAATTAATTATACGCCCTTAAAGTACAAAGAAAACATCAGATTACAAAGTTACATATATAAATTTAATTTGAATTTAAAATCCCTCCCCAAAAATAAAAATCAAAAACCCTCCCTTTTAGCAATGATTACAAAATTCATATAAAAAGATTAAACAAGATTACAAAAATATTAACATGTAGTACCATGGATTTGTTTAATAATTAACCTTTATGTCGTTGGCCAACTGTAAAGCTAAGTATAATTAAATAATAAAAAAAATTATGAGACGTCTCTCTATTAAAAAAAATATATATAAAATTTCTAATATAGAGCCCTTAGGGCTGAGGTCCAAAATATGCTATAGCTGCTCCTCCCAATTTTATTAAATACCAAAGACATATTTTATATATTATTCATTTTATCACAAAAGTTACAAGAACACAGCCTATTCAAAATTCCTTATAAAGTCCACTGCAGATTTTCAAGAAATTTATAAATTTTTAGTTCATAGTTACATACATAAAAGCACTGTCGCAGAAAAGTATTTAGTAAAGCTGCATGTTGATTGTTGGCTTTATGAGCAGCACATAAGTAGTTGTTGCATTTATGTGTAATACTTGCACCAGTGAAAACTGCATTAAACAAAATAACAACCTTTTTTAGAATGCAAGTAGGCTATAAAACAAAGCATAGTAAAGCAGTTAGTTTTAAAATTTTGCCTTTATAATATTTTTGATACAAGGTGACAAGTAGGCACTTTAAAAAAGATGGTAAATGTTACTACAGGACTTAACCAAGGTTGACTTGTCATGTTACATTTAAATGTTTCTACATGTCAGCAAAGCACATGGTAAACTTAAAAATGTTCTTAGCTTGTAACACTAAATATATCAGAGATATAAATTTTGGATATAGCTCTTTAAAGTTAATAAAAATTCTAGTTTACACTGCTTTAAAATTGTACAGAAAATAACTGTATAGGCTAGGCCTTGATAAAATAGGCTAAGATGTGGTAAATGCATAAGATTTAAAATTTTAGGCTGTAAAGTTAAAGTTAAAAGTTAGGCTGTAGAAAAATGAATTTCATAGATTTTGAATTAAACTCTATGAGCTTGAATTATTATTTACAATATAAAATGTAAAACTAACTTTATAAAATTTACAAAGAGTACATGTCATAACCAAAAAATGGAAAGCTAAAACATTCTAACATACCTGGTGTTCAGAAGAATGGACTTATAATAAAGGCATGTTAATTAGTCACGCACAGTTGTAAGACTTGCGACTAAATTAATTAAGAAAAAGTCACGACATAGCTAATACTTCGCGGTGAACTTACAAGCGAGACTTAACAGATAGTCTTGTAGCAGTCTAATGGCCGACTTTTGTAGAAAGATCAAAAACGAAGCTAAAATGACGGACGAGATAAGAAAACAGCTGGTCAGCTGGCAGACACGGCCTTTACATACTAACTGTAGATACTGTACGGAGTCGCCGCCCAGCGGAGAAAAGGATAACTACGTGAAGAGAAGACAGACGGTAAATGCAGAACGTTGTATCTGCATGAACGCAATATAAGCATGCACGGAACCAAAAAACCCTTAGCACTAAAGAGCAATATAGTCAGCACTTGGAGGGTTAATAATATAAGATACTATCTACTATTGCTAAGAAAGTTAGTAATCCTAACATAACATTTGCAAAAAATATCCTTAAATTTAATTACTTCCATAAAACATTTTTCATGGACTATTTGCAGTTTTCTTTATTTTTTCTTTAACTGTATTTATCCAATTAGAGAAAAGGATATTTAATTATAGGTTAACATTGTTTGAACATCACAGCAATTGGTTAACGGATAGTACCGTGGATTTAAAGGGGTTAAAAACAACTATATTAAGTGTTCCCAAAATACATACTTTTCTCTATACCCATTTTCTCAATCTGCATAACACTTTTTGTTACAGCTCCACCAGAATTTGTAAAACGACCTGAAGATCAGAAGGTGGGTTTGAATGGTATAGCCAGGTTTGAATGTTCAGCTCAAGGGAATCCTCCTCCAAGTGTCTTCTGGAGCAAAGAAGGAAGTCAAGTTCTTATGTTCCCTGACAATAGCTATGGTCACCTCCGCGTATCTAGTGAAGGTACACTTCATATTCAGGGTGTACAGAAGGAAGACTCGGGATTTCTAGTGTGTTCAGCACTGAGTGTGGCGGGTTCTACAACTGCTAGAGCATTTCTTCAGGTAAGTAATTCTATTTCAGTGTATTTTAAGAAGTTCTGAAATTGGAAACAGAAATATTATTGTTTATCATGCACATAATAAAGTAGCATAACAACTCTGTGTTAAAGTTATTAGCAAAATCTCTTTTTTTTCCCAAACCAGTAATTATTTTTAAATATGTTGCCCCCCCCCCCCCCTTTCTACATAACTACTCTGTTTTCTACACTCTACAAAATTGTTTCATGTTCAACCAATATTTTCAAAATGCAAAGGAGAGAGTTGAGAATTTGAATATTATTAAAATAAAGTACAATTCATAAAGATCTGTAATGTAAAATTAAAGACACTACATTTTTACTTCCTAGTTTAAAAACTCATCAGTAAATTAAAGAATTATTTTTGTTTTATAAATGACTTTAATTGTTTTTCAGCTTTCTTCATTTATTATCAACGTAGCATTCTTGATTTGTAGAAAATATAAGCAATAGAGTAGGCAATAGGAATATAAAAAAGTTGATTCCAATATTAGTTTGTAGTGTTCAAGATGTTTAAACTATTTATGCTTTACTCAGGTCAATTATTTCCCCCCTAGTTATTAACCCTTTGGCGAGTAAGCACGGATTTCCGTGCTTTGACACAGGCATTATAGGAGTATGGTAATTACGCTAAAATATACCCTAAAGGAGTGGGGAAAAAAATTTTTTACTTTTGAACAAAAGACATTATATTTGATTAAAACTATAAGAAAACATATACAAAAAAATGAAATTATGATTATTTACAGTTTTAAAATATTTTTAGTGTATGATGATATCATCACTCTTTTTCATAAAACAGTTATTCAACAAACACAAATAAATCCAAGTTATAACAAATACTAATACTATATAATTTCACTAAAACATAAATAACAAATAAAAACTACGGCAACAAAACAATGACAACAGAACCGTTTGTTTACAAAGACAGCGACAGACTGACCTTGTGAAGTTAAAAGAGCGCGTAAAATTGGCGGGTTGTTACACATGTCGCGCTGTCACGCTAGACCTCACTATTCCCGCATCCCCCTCTCAAGTAGGCGTAGCCTACTATAAGCTAATATATTACAAAATATAATATTTAAATATTATTGCTTTTAATACTAATAGCTTAGGCCAACTTTTAAATTAAGTGTGTTACAATACAACTTTACAATACTAACAGAGAGAAAACAATGTTTTATTACAAAAAAACTTTTGCAGAATGTTGAAATAAAGAAGTAAAATGTCAAAATCAAATAAGTAAGTGAAAATCCAAAAGAAAATTCATTAAATATAACGTTTTTATACTAGATAATGATTTTTTAAATAAGTTTTTAAGCAATTATAGAGTCCATGTTCAAAAACGGAAATTTCCGTGCTTACTCATTTGGGAACACACGGAAATTTCCATGCTCACTCATTTGGGATCAAAATGATCACTCGCCAAAGGGTTAATTAGGCTGCATTACATGTTGCAATTTACTTGCAATACTTTATTTAGCTTTAAATTGCATTCTTTAAACACATTTTCTTAGAATCCATTAAAATTGGTTGCACAGAAATGTTTTTAACACAGTAGAGTCCAGCTATTCCGAAAATCCGCCTATTCGGAACAGAAATCAGAAAAAATACCGATATGTTTAACATAAAACAGGAGAATTAAAAAGTCATTTGTGAAACAACATACATTTATTGTTATACAAATAAGTTAAATAGAGACATACATAGGGCCTAAGCATGATGAAAACGTCTGAAACCAAATTGGAATGGAAGCTGGTTTTCTTTCCTTCACGTTTTCCATCCTTTTTTGCGGGAAGGAAGTTACCGCAATAAGCATCCGGTGAAAAGCACACAGTGTCCTTCAGAAAGAAGGAAAAATTAGATACAACAGCTAGGCAATATATATAGTAGTGTTGTTGTCACCTTTCAGTTGCGTTCATCCGTTTATCTCCTCCGTTTTCTATATCTCTAACAAATTTTATTTTGTTCTCGATCTTTTTTCAAGACGATGCGGTTCCATTTTTAGAAGAAAACAGAATTGTAATGCAACGGAAGGAAAAAAAATTGATGGTGTAAACCTACACTAAGGCAAGGTCAAGAGCATTTGCCGTGTCTACGTGAGATATGAGTGCAGTTTGAATGTTCACCTCCTCCTCGCTTTCCTCCGAACCGATCAACACTGTATAGAACTGACACTAGCAGATGTTTCCGCACTTAATTTAAGCTTTAACAAGTCAATAGGTTGATATTATTCATGAAATCCGTCTATTCCGAATTCCCGCTATAAACTGAACAGTGTTTGGTCCCAATTAGTTCGGAATAGCGGGACTCTACTGTACTTGCAACAACAGCTAACCTTTTGTTATTTCCAGATAAGCTTAGTTTTAATAAATACAGCATTTAAAATCCCGTTTTCTGTAAAACAATGAAATGAAATCCATAGTTGTAAAGAATCACAGAAGTTAGAAAAAGTAAATGCTAAATTTATAGAAAACTGTACAAACAATTTCTTGTTTTACTTTTAAATTTCTAAGAAATAGCCAATGTATCAACAAAAATACTGATTTTCGTCGTTAAGATCTTCAACTTTGCTAAGTTATATTTTATCATTTTCATTGTTAATAACACCCTGTACTGTAGTTTAATTCGTTGTTACAATAAACTATTTCTTACACCATTATATATTTTTTATTTAAACATTACAAAATCTCTGATTCCTGATTGGATTAGTATTGTAGATTAGTATAGTGCGCTAGGTTCAGGTCATTCATTGTCACAACACAAGAGCTACTAAAGTTAAGGTTTATTGTTTATACGGGAAGGAGGTATCTACATGGGGGGGGGGGGGGGTGGGCACCCCTGTCTGGGACCATATAATAAACCAGTGGTAGGTATAGCGTTAGTACACTGAAGAAAAGTAATCACGAATCAATGAATAAATAGATGAAGTTTAATAACAAAACTAATGAAAATGATGAATAATTAACAAATTTGATTTGTAAGCTATTAACAACAAACAACTTTTTATGTAAAATAAACTATAAACTGGATAGGACTACATTTTAATGTTGAAAATGTAAAATAATAATATAAGTTATAAAATGGAATAGTGAGAAAAAGTTTAATAATTTGTCCATATTAGCAGCGTGTTATTTAAAATTAGGTTGATAATTTATTACAGATATTACACTAGTTCAGTTAAATGTTCCTCAATCAGAACTGATCTGCCTTTGGATTTTAATAAATTTCAGAAAATAATATAAATGCTTCACAAAAATAGTTTGTAATACAAAATTGAGATCGATCTCCTAGCACATTTCTTAATGGAGAATATATTTGCCCCAGGACGTTCTTTGAAAACTAAATAAATTGAATGACCACTTTTATTTCACGTCTCCAGATCAAGTTCTACTGATCCCGAATCAATCACTGTTAGCTTTGAAATAAGATATCCATTACAAGAAAAGGATCCTCCAAAAATAAAAATAATGATTTTCATGATTTCTTAATCAACGATTACATTTTTCTGTGAAACCTTTTTAAAAATATAATTATCTGTCACTAGTTCCTCTGCAATAAGTTGTTGTCACTTATGAAAAGCAAAATGATTAGATCCCAAATCTAAATTATTCGACCAGCAGGAAGACAGTGTTGTGGCTGTTTATAATGTCTATTAAAAGTATATAGTTTCCAATAATGGTCATTCAGTCAGCCATCCCTGTCTGTACTGCATTTTAGAATTTATTAACCCTATAAGTGTCAGGCCAATTACTACTAGATATACCTCTAAGCGTCAGGCACTTTTTCACTGCTTGAACACATTATCATTTAAACATCTATTAAATGTATCCTATTCATGTAAAGTGTACACTATTATACATTTTATTGTTCAGGAAAGTATGAAGAACATTGCTGTGTAGATAAAATATTTAAAAAACATTTCTCTCACTTATTTTGCGTTTTGAACGGAAAACAAATTAAATTGGTAAACAAAAGTTTCAAAAGTAGGGCTCTTGGAAAAATAGGAAAAAAAATTAAATTATTATAAATCAAAATTGTACAAAATGTAGAAAAAATTTTTCTTTACATAAAACAATTCAAAAAAATTACTTTCTATAAAAAAACAATGTTTTGAGGTAAAATAATAAAAATGAGCAATTTTTGCAAAAAATGACCTATACATATTAACACTCTATATAATGTAGCCTATTCAAGTAAAGTGTATATTATTATATATTTTCTTGTTTAGAAAAGTATGGAAAACATTGCTATACAAATTAAATATTTTTTTTTATTTTCTGAAACTTTTTTGCCTTGCAAACGGTAAAATAAATACATTTTTAAACCAAATTTTCAAAAGTAAAGGTTTTGGAAAAAATAATAAAAATTATTTAATTATAAATACAAAATATACAGGTCTTGATTTATGCAATGACATAACTAACTTGTTTGTCAGCCAATATTTAGTCTCTGATAAGATAAGAGGAAAACTCCGCTTATTTTTTGCTGTCACGAGACAGACTAACGCTTTTGTCATGTTTTGAACTTTTGTGTATTTTTTTTTGCTGTCACGACAGACTAACGCTTTTGTCATGTTTTGAACTTTTGTGTATTTTTTGCGAAATAGTTATAAGTTATATTGTAATAAACAATATACCAAATTAATCGTCAGAATGTCCTGAGTACAATGATATATAATATGACATACTTACTATTATTTTGATGCACCAATGATGATTTAAACGCATCGACAAGAATTCTCGTTGCCTGACACTCGGATGCCGGTATGTAGCCGAACGCAATTGATGAGAATTCTCGTTGCCTGACGCTTATAGGGTTAACAAAATGGAATATAAAAATATGTACTCATAATTAATTGTGTATTGTTTATATAATTTATACTTATTGCCTCTAACATAAACTAAAATGCCCGGCAATGCCAGAGTGAGGATATGGTCAGGTCTAGGGTTGATAAATTATTTCTTCCCTTGAAGTTATACTCGTTCGTACATGTACTGAATTTTTAACAAAGTGGGTAATATTCTCTTTCATATCTGATAAATTATGCAAGTATCTCTTAATATTCTGAAACAAGTTTAGATAAATGGAAACCTTGGTTTAATATAAACTTCATAACTTGCAATATGACTCTCAAAGAGACGTACATATCTACATGATATGATTAAAGTATGCATACATTTTACTAAATATTTAATCAGTTTTATAAAGTATGTTTAGACTAGAACATACCACAAATTGTCTTGTACCAGTAAACTCTGTGGTATAAAATTTTTAAATTTTAGTCGTAATTAGATTATAAAAAAGGAAAAACAAAAAACTGATTTTAAACCTCGTAGTTACCTGTACTATTTTAAATAAAAGATTTGAAATAAAAAATAGCAATAAAAACATATTTTTATTCATACTTCTTAACCCAAGTTTTTTGTAACAGTATAATAAAATAGTGGTATAAATACATAATGATAAAATATTGTTAGTAATTAGTATGTCTGTATTAGCAGACACTTAGACACCCTCATTGGATTGAACAGAGTTATTTCTGTACAACGTTTACTTCCTATCTGTTGATATTTTATTTATCAAGAAAATAACGATATTACATCTGTTGTGTTTTGATAGTGCTTAAAAGGTAAAAGTTATTGAAGATCTTTTCTAGTAGTATTTCTCACTTTCACCCATTAATGTTTTAAAATTAAAGGTGAAAAACCTGAGCCGTCACCATTGCCTGGAAAACATGAGCATTCGATTAACCCTTCAACGTGTTTTGCCGTACGTGATACGCCGGGAATTCTTTTCCTTCGGCGCGTTTTGACGTATAGCGTACGCTCAGGAACATTTCATCAGATGCTTCCACCTAGCAGCTAAACTTAAAACTATCTCAAAGCGATCGATATTGCAGCATAATTTTAGATATTGTAGCAGAATTGGCTGATTGAAAAAAAAAACATACGATACTTCCGTTGAATTTCTTGATGAAATTAGTTCACTAGTGGAACAGCTGTTTTACCACACAAGTTTGTGACATTGTGTCTACTACGTCTTTGTTTACATTTGATCACTTATAGTGTGTTTTATGTTTGTTAGTTGATTGAATACGTTCGGAAATCTTGTTTTGAATATTTTATATTAGTTTTATTAGTGTTTGCTTAGGTATGTGTTTTGTGATAAAACTACCACACTAAAACTAACTTTTGACTGGTAGGCTTGTGTAAATATGTTGTCACAAATAAACTCATGTGTTATTGATATTACCAAAAAGAATGTAATCTGCTGTTTAATTTAGTAAAAGAATCATTAAAATATTCCAAAAAATAAGTTAGTTACTAACGTTTTCATATAAACATGTTTCATAACTCCTGAAAGCTTAAAAAAAGTCCCGCAGCAGGGGTAGTTTCTCTCATAAAAAGTCACACGTTGAAAGGTTAATACTCACAAATTAAACAATTCAAACACACACAAATACAAAAGTTTAACAGTTAATTCACAACACACTACTAAAACTAGTTAACAAAAACAATAATCTGCACAAAACATGTGTCTCTAAATATTATGTCACATTCAGACGATTCAGAAACACTAACACCATATCAATATTCTTGGTATCATCACTCAGCATCGTCTGAATACAATTCGGTTGGTGAAACCTCTTACAGACATGATTTAATTTTTCACATTTCAAAAGAAGGTGCTTGATGGAAAGAAATTTTGAAAAGTATGGACGAAGTGGTTTAGCATGGATTGGCCAATGTGTAGATGAGAAACCTCACTTCCTCTCAATGACTTCACCGGTTTGAAGATATCCATAGCTGAGCAGTATACCTAATCTCTCGGGATTTATTTTTCTGTATCACTATCGATTCTTTTTCTTACTCTCTAAATAAGACTTCCTTCAAAATGGACACAAAGTCGGATGATATTACACAGACCACGATAGGTGGCAAGTGTGTGGCTTCTTTAGCAGCTAAACCTACCATAGTATTCACCTGTATTCCAGCGTATACCGGATCCCAACAGAACGACACGACAACACCTTGCAGCCAAAGTCTTGGTGTAAATATCTATAACCAACAAGTTAGGAGAATACATATCTCGGATGGATTCCAGAGCACTTCTTCTATCAGAACATATACTGTGCACCGATATTGATGATACAGTGTTCAGTGCCTTGAGTATTGCACAAATTTATGACTCTCTTGTCCAGTTTAGAGCTTTCAGTAAAAATTATATGGCTTGATAGAGGTAAAGATTCCAGAACATAAACTCCTGTCGTTAATCAACACCAGGAGTAATTGGTTTTAAGTATCTAGACAACTAGAGACCAATACACATCTTTCGAACCTTCCATGGACAAAAAAACATGGTGTACTTATATACATTATAGAAGGTAGTAAACTTAGATTGATAAATAAATTAAAGACAATATTTTAGTAACTACAAAAGATACCAATGTGTAAATTGTCTTTGTATGACCAAGATTAATATATAATTTTTCTAAGTTTAATTTTAAGGAATAAACTAAACTGTAATAATAATTTTACTGTCAAAACCCTTTTTTACAAATTTATGATAGTGTCAACACTTACACCAACAACAAGTTAAACATTAAGATCAAAGATTAATAAATAACTAACTGAAAGGAGTTACATTCAAATATTTCAGAAAATTTTATCAAATGTTAATAGAGACATAGTTCATACACTTCAGCTGTTCAAAAAAAAAAAAATATGAAAAAGATTAGTCTCCATACTATTGACTTGTCTAGATGAGGTAGGCATTTTTAAATTATGTATTGCATCACAAAAAAATGTCAAACAATCTTGAATGCTACAAATATTCAAATTTATTAAATTCATTAGTCTTAGTTTTTTCTTTTTTTTGTAATTGGCATTCTTAAATTTATAACAATTGATAAGTGTATGAATAAATATTTGTTTTTACAACTTATGAATATTTATGTTATACCTTAATTACTGATTAATGTAACAGGTGACATCAGTTGAAGATGTTCCTCCACCATTGGTAGAAATAGGACCAGCAAACCAGACGTTGCCTTTACAATCTGTAGCTACTTTGCCTTGCCAAGCACGAGGATCCCCTGCACCTCGTATCAAGTGGTACAAAAATGGAACACCCTTAGAAACTCAGTCCTCATCCAGGATTTCTCTCAGTTCAGCAGGAACTTTACATATAGATGGTAAATATATTTTTAGTTATTATTGAATCATTTGCCTTTTAAATTCATACTATACCACTATAGGCCAGTCGGTAGGGGTCAATTTAGACCAAAAGTTCCAGTAATTTACAATACGGCTGATTTTTTTTTTTATAAGTACATTAAAGTATGTAGATTAACATAAAAAAAGTTTACCAGTCTATCAATTTCCCAAAGTCGAAAAAAAAATCGATTATCATTTTTTTTCGATTATCGTTAATATTTTGAGCTGGAATGAAGATAGAGAAAAATAAAAAATATCACCGTGTAGGGGAAGTATTTTTCAACAAAAAAGGTCATATGTATTTATTTCGTCCGAGAAATGGTTTGTCTGGAAAAAATTCGATAATGCAGGTGTGTATTTTGCAGCAGGGGAAATGACTAAAAGGGGACATCTTATTCATATATATGAAGCTTTGGCTCATTCTAAATTGGCCAAGGCTCATTCTACATACTTTAAGGTACTTATAAAAAAAAATCAGCCGTATTGCAAATTACTGGTAGTTGTAACCTATACAGACTGGGCTACTAAAAAAACACATCATTTCATTTATTTTGGAAAATTTGTTTTATAAGTACAGTATAACTAATATTTTTTTTAATGGCAAATGTTTTTTTACAAATGAATCACTTTTATCGTTTGTAGATATTTCTCTGAATATTTTTGTTTTATTATTTAGATTAAACAGTATAAAACATGATTATTTTGTATGTTAAATTATTAGAAAATAACAAATATAATAACGTGTAATACACTACTATACTAATATACACCATTTTGGTTTTCCTAGTCAACACTTTTTAAATCACAGCCTTCATAGTCACTATTTAGAAGCATTTCTGATACATTATTAAACTATAACAAAGTTTCTTTTAGTTAATTTTTAGAATGATTTAAATAATAATTTATTTACAAATACCAACGAACAAACAACTTGTAAAAGTATGCCACAAACAAGCAAGCTGAACGTGATAAACCAAAACAAAAACATGTGATGTTAAAAACAATGCAACATTGTCGTAGCTGTGCTAAAATATCAAGTCTATCGACCCTGTAATAATAAAATAACAATCTCACAAATAAATAATATACACAAGTAAAGTCCTTGGGTTTTTACTCTAAACTCAAGGGTATAAGTCAGCTGTTAGGTGTTAGAAACTGGAAATAAAAACCAAAGAATACTATTTCATATTGTCTTTGAACTTAGATCTATTTATTTATTGTTTGAACACCGAATAATTAAAACACTGTATGAAAGTGTATTGAAGTGTTATGTAAATATCTATCAGACGCAGAACGGTTTGTATGTCTAGTTCAATGGATTAAGTAATCAAATCGTATTTCACTAGAATAACTTCTTAAAACAAAAATTATTCCCGTTTGGGAAGTTAACACATTTATAATGCAATGTTGTTACAAAATTATTGACTAGGGTGTAACCTGGAAGTGTTTACTATTAAAACATTATGAAGTTAATGTTGCAAATAAGTTAAATATTTTTTTAAAGTTTCCTTCAACACATTTATAATTATTTTAGTTTTTTTAGCTGAACATATTATTTAATATTACATATTATTTAAGTATTATTATTTCATAAACTTTATATCAAACAAAATGGAATCTTCCATGTCTAGAATGTTCTTAAAACTGAGAGCAGACTTCCGTTGTGACTCTCTTTGATCACCAACTCTCAACCATGTGTAAACAACCAGTCATCATTTTGTCTATTGTTTACTTTCTTCTAACATTAATATTCCCATTCTCATTTCCTCAGTCAGAAGTGAAGTTGTTGTCATTTTAATTTAAAACTTTTATGCAACAAGACATCTCCTTTTCTTTTGTTTTAATTAAAATATTTCTTCTGTGAGTTGACAAAATACTTAGAAATGTCTGTTTGTTTTATCTTCTCATTAGCATAATGGCTGCCCTAACATTACTCAATGCTTAGGTATGGATATGCTTCAAACTATTTTATTCAATCTTTTTGACATTGCTGGATGAAATGAGTTGCTGTTTATGTATAGTTATTTTCCTGTGCAGCTACAGTCTAATAAATACAATAGAAAAACTTCTATAGCTACTGTAAATGTGCCCCTGGTGGCCAGCAAGCAGAATTAAGTTTGAATGTTTCTTTGTAATTACTCTGCTCTATAAATATTAGTTAACAAATTCTCTTTAAAATAAAACCTTTTTGGTTAAATTACAAACAATAACCCTCCAGGTGCTGATAGAAAATTTCCAGTGCTAAGGTGTTTTAGAGCTTTGTGCGGGTAAAGGCTGTAATGTAACTTTAAAAATTATTAAATTTGAACAAAAAATGGCTTATTAGCAATGTATTTAGAATATACTACAAAGTAATACTATAGGAAGTAAAAACTCTAAATATTATACATTTTAAGAATGACTTATTATTTTCAGTGACTAAAAAAAACACAAAATTTTCACTTTGACAAACTATAGCAAATTACCAGATTCAATAATTGAAATTTCAAAATATACAAAATGTAGATAAATCCATCATAAACCTAAATATATTCAACAATAGCAACTTAATATTTTGATTAAAATAGCAAAAGTAAAAATGATTACACAAAATGTATGATAACAAAGCGACTGTAGATTGCTGACGAGTTGATTATACAGTCATAAATACAGACCACAGATTTTGTATGAATCTAATAACCTGATCTTTCTGCTGTAGTGCTATATAAAATATAAAGTCATAGATTGATATTTTAGTAATACTAGATTGCTGTTCGTTAACGTCTCGCTGCCCAACGATAGCACTTGCGCTACGTGACAGTAATATAATGTTTACTAATTATTTTCTAATAGCCCACTCGTTGTGGTGCCAATTTTAGAATGTTAAGTGTTGTGTACGTTGTATCCTTCCGCGTTTATCGTTGAATATAAAATAAACAGAGAAGCTATGAAATGGATTTATACATTATTTATTGCCTTTAACAAATCTCGGGTTTATTTTTACAATTGGGTTGCCGGCTAGCTGGTTGTGAGGATTTTTTTAGTTTAGTTATACAGTATTTAACAAGAACAAATAAATATTTAATAACTATTAACAAAATGAACACTTAATCTAGGTTTATGCTAATGAAAGATGATTGATGCTAACTTGTGACGTGATTGAAATGGTTTACAATTTTGGGCTTAAGATTAAAATAGATGGTTAATTAAAATTTCTGAATGGTTGAAGAAACGGTGACGATTAGTTGATAGTTTAGGTTTAGACGCTTCAATGTGAGGAAAATATGGAGGTCTGGTGTGAAGAAGGATGTGAACTGGAATAAACTCACCAAATTGACTGGATGTAGGTTTAATAATTATGTACTCAATATACAAACTGTTCAATTTATATTTTTTTCTGGTGGTAACTTTTATATATAGTTTATTCTAACACTTATTAAAATTCAGTTTGAGCTGTGCACACACTGGACTGTTACTCAAGTTGCTGCCATAAAAAAACTCTTACTCTCCAAAAATCACCTTCTTCTTCCTCCTTCCTCTAACAATTTTCTTCTTCTCATTTCTCAACCTTGTAAATTATTTTTATTTTGTTTTTATATTAATGTTTGAAATGGAATGTGAAGGTAATGGGCTATGAGTATTTTTATTTGTGCTATCAGGGATTGGTGGTTAATGAAATGATCCCTGATATGATGTATCTTCTGTTTAGTTTATATTATCAAATTTGGGTACCATTACAGTAAGTACCCAAACGGTTTAGTGAAGATTTTGTTGAACATAATACTAATAAACAGCATATTATAGTTTAACATGCAACAAAATGAATACTAACATAAATGTTGTACTTTACACAACCAAGTTTGAAAATAAGCACATTTGTTAACTACATTATACTTATAAATCAATAATGTTGAATTCTGTTGTATGTTTTATAGTACTGTTTTGAGAGTATAATACAACATTTATTATGAAACTATGTATGATGAAGACAATTTCTTATATTCATCAACATGTGCATTGGTGACCATGAAATTTATATAAATCATCCTTGATAATTCCCTGCTGTACTAGGTTCTTTAACGTGAAATTTGTTTTCAACTTCGATAGCTAAACAGTTAAATTCTGATCGGATTTGATAAAAAATGTCCTTTCTTATTTTACAATTCTTATGCTGCTGGAATTTCACATCCCAAGTTTTAGTTCATCTTATTTTTTCAATTATAGATGAATTTATTAGACGGCGACCTGCGCGGAAAATCTTGCTCATATAGGAGAGGTAGGTGAAGGTTCCCCACCATCGCGCACCTCGTGCGTCGTCGAAACCCCATCCTCCAGTCATATCCTCTTTTCAGATCTCAGCAGCAAATACGAGGTGCACGGCGGTGGGGGACCTTCACCTACCTTTCCTACATGAGCAAGATTTTCCGCGCAGGTCGCCGTCTAATAAATCCATCTATAGTTTTAAAGTTTTTATTCATCCAGTTTAAAATTTTTCCCAAAAAATAATAAAATTTTTAATGGAAATCATACGATAATGCAATAAAGTGAATGGTCCAGGCAGATCGTACCACTTTCCTCTTACAGGTGTTCCTTCCCTTAACCACTTTTCCAGTTCAGTTCTATACTCACCACCAGACTATAAGGTCTTCCAGCCTGGCCAAGTTTGTTACAAATTAATAATCATTGTGTATTACTATTTCGTACCTTGTTCTACTGGTTATGTTGAGGCAGAAAGGTGCCAACATAACGCTACTTAACTTTTATTTTTCTCTTAAGACTTTAAGTGTACAAATAATAAAAATTTGGATAGGGGTTACTTATTCCATAGTATTATTATCTTATTACTTTGCAGAATGCATAACTAGGCAACATTAAACATATAGTTTTCTATATAAATTCCCTATGTTTCTAAGTTTTTACTTAACCCTAGAACCGACAGCTTTAACAAAAACGGATTTTTTGGCGTGTGCAAGCATTTATTCAAAAATTTGCCAAAAATAGTAAATGAACCCTGAATCCAGTCCAAAAGTGTTCCATAGCTTTTTTGTAGAAAAAGGTTAAAAAAAATTATATATGCCAGTAAAAAAATTATAGATGTAAAATTTACAAAGTTACTAGCTCAAGAAACAAAAAATGTTCAGTTACGAAAAATAAAAGTTCAACTTTAAGTCTACATAAAAAGTAGTAAACATTTTTTGTAATTTTTTCCATAAATGTAAAAAAGTTTCGTAATTTAGTTCTAAATAGAACTGTATAAAAACATTTAACATTTACAAATTTCTTATTTTGAAAACATGAGTTTTTATGTTCCTACTACAAGACTGCTATCAAAAGTATGCCAAGTTTGAAATGTAATTTACTAATATATGCTTTGCCCAAAAATGTAATATTATTATAACAAAGTGTAGAGAATAAATCAAAGAATTGAACTGTATACTTGTAAATTATCTTTTCTTAAAAGTGTTTGACTTAGAATTATTTGAATAACAAAAGTTAGAAAAAATATAGAAAACTCTCGTCTGTACAATCAATACAAGATGCGTATGCAAACTCCTATGTCTAGCCATGTTGTAAAAGTCCGTTAGGCTTCAGTTTCAAAAGTTAGATGAGACCGTATTAGCAGTCACTTTCCCACAGTCCTACACAATAAACTGTTCAAATATAGCATATTTGTTTTACAGGGAAAGTTAGCTTGAAGCATTATGTTTACAAAGATACCAAAATATCTCTAAAAAACGATTGTGGTCTTACAGATATCGCGTGAAATAAACAACGCTGTTTATTGGTTGGAAAACTGACCAATTGCAAGGGTCTACAAAACGCCCCACAACTTTAGAACTATTTGTACGATTTTTGATTGGATTGAAGTTTTGGATAGGGGAAATTGCGATGAATCCATCGATACATAGGTTTAACTAAGAAAACCTACTGGGCGGGCTTTAGAGATTGACAAAAATTGAAAAGTATTTTGTTATGTTTTGTATGAATTTTCGGGCGCCGATTGATTTGTAGAAAACTAATAAACTGCAAAGATGATTATGTATGTAAATATACGTTTTAGAAAGAAATTGTAAATACAAAAATTAAAGTTCGAAACATTACCTTTCCAATGGTGTTCATCTTTTTGAGATTGGAAGATTTTTAGTGGGTCAAATATTCAACACAATCACTCGTTACTAATGTGTTGGAGTGACTGTACATTATGTACCATCTGCCGGTTCTAGAGTAAATAGTACCCAAGAAATTTTAATTTTATAATTTTGAACTTTAAATATATTGAATATAAATAATATTGTATTCTATATATTTATACTGTTCTCAATGAAACAGTTTATAATTTATCGAACTTATATTTTTTATTATTTATACATTTGTACAAAGGGATTTAAAAAATAAAAACAAAAATATGTATTTAATTAAATTTTTTAGATCTGCAAATGAGTGATTCTGGTCTCTACACTTGTACTGCATCTTCTGAAAGCGGAGAAACGTCGTGGTCGGCGGCTTTGACTGTTGAGAAACAGCCAGGCTCACATCTGCACAGAAGTCCAGATCCGGCAACTTTCCCAGGATCTCCGTCTACACCTCGAATTCTCAATATGACACAGTCAAGCCTAACAGTGGCATGGGATGCTCCCTCGACAAACACAGGCCCTTTGATCGGATATACTTTAGAATATTTCAGTTCAGATTTACAAACAGGCTGGGTTGTTGCAGCCCATAGAGTCAACACTAATAATATATTGGTAAGTAGGCAGTTTGTTGGCTAACCTACCATAAGATTGTTTAAATAGTAATACTATTTACTGTCAAAATAGAGATTATATGGCACTTAAAGAATGTTGAAACACTTATTTAGTTAGAATATTTTACACACAGATACACAAAGTTCAAGATTTTGTTTTGGACTATGTATGTCCATATAAACAAGTATAGTTTTATATTGCGTAGCATAATAAAATTATAAAACCAGGCTTACTATCAAACACAGAGTTTGAAATGGGAGATATCAAATTCATCTTCTTAAATTATGTAAAATTATCTTTTGATAATAATATTTAGTTCCTTATGTATTTCACCACTATTTATTTTTCTAAAGTTTAAACTGTATATTGCAGATTAAATTATTTATGATATTTTCTAAGTAATAATTTTACATTGATATTAAACATAGACTGATTAACTGATTCTTAAAACTTTTAATAGTTTATTAGGATTGTTTACTTTATTTTAGTTTCAGTATATCTCTTTTAACATACATATTTTACAATATAAATTGTGGCCTGTATCATGTCATATATCCAAGATGGCGGGGCCACCCCAACTTCATCGGAAATTCTCGATAAAACTGTTGATATGGCTATTATATCAATATTTTGTCCCAAATCTTTTTTGTTTTAAATAAAATTGTAAACAAAAAAGGTTAAAACGGTTTTTATGGTATAACCTATGGTTTTATGGTATCAGTTATAGCTAGTTAAAAAGTATATTACCCATTTTTTTATTTTTGGTTTTAAAGAATTTGTGATATACAATGCTTTTTGTTCGATGATCTCCTGGATCTGTACCATCACTAAATCGAATACTCAGGACTTCATTTTATGACATTCCATTTGCTTTTTTAGTTTCAGACCAACAAAGTTTGTTTTCATGGCAATTATATAGATTTCTTTTTCCAGGCAGAAAAAAAAAACATTTTGATTTTGTTGCGTAGCCTACATTACTATCTTCAGAAGCGGAACTAGAACAAGAAGGCTTATTCTTTTCCTGTTAAAATAATCTTTCAGTTAGTTCCATTTTGATTTTATGAGTACTCTTCTTGTAGGAATCTCTATGCCATGATGCGTTTTAGTTATCAATTCTTCAACAGTCACATTTCTTAATCGATTATTAATTAACTCGTATTCACTATAATTCCATTCTGCTCTTTTTCTAGTTAACAGAATACACTCTAACACTTTATCATAGTTAATAGGTTTAACCAATGGTGACTTCTTCTTATCTTGGCATAAGATACACAGCTCGTAATTAGTCTGCAGCCTTGTGCTTTTTGCAGATTGAGGCAGGGATATTTTGAGACGAATTTGTGGTGGAGTAGACATTGTGTCCAAAGTTAATTTTAAAATTTTGAAGCTTTGAACTGCTCGACTTACAATCTAATTGTTAATCTGTTTATATCTGTAAATTAATTGTAATGGTACGAGTGATTAAAAATGATTTTATACAAAGCAACTAAATGGTAAAAGATAACGATGGACTTTTTTTATAGAGAATTTCCTTGGAAATAAAAAAGGTTCAGTAAAAAATATGGGTAGGACAGCCATATCAACAGTTATAATTAAGAACTTCTGATGATGTTAGGGGTGGCCGCCATCTTGGATATATGGCGTCATATAGATCGTCTGCCGCAAATTCAAGCAAAACACCTGGTAAGACATGATGAGGGCATAAGGAATGTATTAAAATTGGTACCACAATTTCATAACAAATTTCCCACGGGATGTGTTATGCCCCCCGACTATTCATTACAAAGTTTCTTACTTCTGGTTTTCTTCTACCCAGTTTCTCCTAGTATTTCTATGAACTCCTTTTCCTATAATTTTCCTTTGTTTCCCTTCAAGCAGTAAAGGTAATATTTCATTTAATTGTTTATCCACATTCCAACTGTTAGTCCTGACAATTCTACTAAACTACCAATTATCTAGTTTCACCATTTAATCTATTGCTTCATCCCAATTTTTTGTGAAGTATCATACAAATGATTACTTATTTCCCTTGGCCCATTAATGGTCTTTTGCTTTCTTCAAAATTCGCCTTCATTCATTCCACATTTTATTTTCTCCTACCGTCTTTTCGCATAGGCTACTCTTCATAACTTCCTCTACATTTTGTATCAATCTTTCTCTTTACCTACCATATATCCTTCCTCTAATTTTCGCAAGTTCTACTTTTTTTGCTATTAATTCTTTGCCCATACATAGTTAAAATGAAAATTTCTTTAAAAAATAAAATTCATAATTTCTTAACACTTTTATATTTTTTTCCCAACACTACTGTGAAAACTTCCTTAATTATTAACTGAAAACAGTTTACAAAACGGTGATTACCGCACTTCATTATTTACGCACGGTTTACTTTGCTCACTGTTCTTTGCACAAGCTATAATGAAACAGTGTCCAAACAGCTGTTCAAAACAATTTAAAGTGTTACAACTTTGTCATAACCTGAATGTTTTTTAGAGTGATAGGCCTTTTTTAGTTTTAATTCAGTTTTTGACAATAAAAGAAACTGAAGAAATAGATTACTCTTATAGCGATAGTTTAAACAACACACCACCTGAAATTTATGATATAGCTACTCCATATAACAATCGTTAATAAGAGAGAAAATTAAATAAGTAACATACAGAAGGACTGTATTACTAGGCCTGCATCTTATCATGAAACTGTAGTTATTATTATAGCCAAAATATGCTATTAAAGTTAATTTTGAAAATTCTAGTCTTCATTACTTTTCCTCACTATGTCTATATGTTACTTTGCAATACAAGTAGTTGATGGGTTAAAATCCAAAATTCATCGAAAATCCAAGTAAACTAAAGTGTTGGGAAATATCTTGTGTGTATTACGAGCGCAAACAGTCATTGCCGTCCTCGAATAACGAGTATTTTTCTTTCTCGTGCGGCAATGAACTACTTTGCGCTCTTGTTACGCAAATAGTTATTTATTAGTTTAACCACAATTTTTGCTCTTATGTGGGAGTTAAACTTGAGAAATGACATACAAATTCTTTTTAAATGTAAAATTTTATTTTTGTAAATATTTATGATATTTGTTCTGTCTTTTTCAATTATTATTATTTTACCGTTTTAAAGTAAAAATCTAAATATGTTTATATAAGATCAAGGTACAAGGTTTAAATCAAATTGAACAACCACAAATTGTTAATTTGTTTTATTGCTAATCAATAGATCTTCACTATTAATTTGTTTTCCAGGTAACAGATTTGAAACCCGACACATCTTACGTATTTGTAGTACGTGCAGAGAATTCAAATGGTTTATCAGTACCAAGTGGAATGTCAGAAGTTACAAGAACGCTTACCGCCAACTCCCAAGCAGTTCCACTACACCAACTCGAAGAAGCACGTTCGAGACTTGGAACTAAAGTTGTTGTACTTAAGGAACTCGTAGCTACTGCTCCGACAGCTGTCAAACTTATTTGGGAGGTATGTCGACAAAGTTTCAACATTAATTTCAACAAGTTTACATAACACTAGCTCAATAGTTTAAATATCAAACTCAGTTCGTCTTGTAAGTCTCGGTTGAACTGGTTTTAAACTGTAATTGTAGATTGTTGCAGCTCTCTGATGTTATCAATCAATAATTTTATTTGGTTTTTACTGTCTTTTATTGCTTAAGAGTTTTACTGCAATTACTACAATATTGATCTCAAAAGAATGTGGACGTCTGAAGACGTTTGTTCCCTCAATGAAACAGAGATACCAGTACGTCTAAATCTTTCTTGTCATTATTAACACAAACATTTTGTTGAATTGTGCTTCTGAGTTCCTAACCATTTTTTGTCTAATTGAAAGTTAACACTAGTTAATGCTTTGATGGCCTGTCTTCTAATAGTTTAAAGCAGAGCTAAAAAACATCATTCATTAGGCGGCCATACACAAACGTTTTTCCCCTTTGTTTTGGAATGAAAAAATATCATAAGCATGTATAGAAAAATCTCAGAAAAAGACAGAAATTAGGACAAAATGGGAGTGATAGATCCTGAGCGGTACCACAATCCTTTACTTGAAATAGTGATTAGGATGAATGCTTTGATAAGTTGAAATAAAGAGGCAGTGCATTTTACACAGTAAAATCACAAACTGTATTAGTATAAAAATGTACAGTAATTTTATAGATAGTAATTAATAGAAGAAAAGGAAAAGGATATTTTTGTCTTGTGATGTGCTCTTGACAAGGGGTATATAAGTGAGTCAAGCCCAGCAGACTTGAAGCACTTTTAATAGAGTTTGAACAGAATAGGAAAGGAAGGGATAAAACTAGATTGTACGTAACCATAATTAAGCCCCTAACACCAACACCCTTATAAAGTCATGTAGTGGCTTAACTAAATAAGCTCATAAATCATGTGTTATTAGGTATAACCAAGCACCATGATAGAATGGGAATTGAATATGACCTTTCTTTCCTCTAACGGGCTTGGTAAGAATTTCTTTAGTTGAGTTCACTTTACATGTAACACACCACCTATTTTTAACTTAACTTTTGTTAACTTTATTTCTCATTTTTTTGTTGTTTTTTTGTGTATTCATGCAGAGTATACTGATGATAGTTTTTTAATTATGGCCAATGTGTGACATGCTAACAAGGAATTGTTGATGGTATTTATTGAGGCAAGAAATATGCGAGTTTAAATTTGTTTAATGTAGGATGTGATGCTCTAGTAGAATTATATAACTAAGTCGACTGGGCTGATTGAGAATTAAGAGAATAATACTACTGTAGTATCATGCTTCGTCATACAAGGTAAATTTTAATTCCAAAATTCATGAAAATTTCATTCACCCTTAGTTAATTTTTCAAAATCCTCAAGAGTATTTTCTTTTAGTAACCTAAATATTTACATGAGACAATATTTTCGTCCCTTAGCCAGTTCTTCTGCAACATACAGTACTTCTTTTTTCCCTCTTATACTGTTAAAAGTTATTCCAGTTACACCTCAAGCAACAAGACATAAATTTTCTTTTCATTTCATCCATTAGCACGTTCTAAGAGCAAAACATTTACATTGAAATCGCTAACGAATTACAAAATAATTTTGTAAATATACCGCTCTCAACTGCAGATGGTACGGCAAATGATAGTTTTCAAAAATTGGGGAAAACAGTTATCCTGTAAATAGGACAAAAATCCAGTCTCAGTATAGCATGTCATTTATGTGATTAATTTTAATGGACAATGGCGGAAAAAAGGAAGCAAAGAAAAATGATTTCTATGTGTGCTCAAAATTCAAAGCCACATGGTGGATTTTACCTTGTGGGCATCTTCTCACCCGTGGCCAAGGGCGAGGTGCAAACTCGCAAAATGAGTTTTTCCACTGTGAGTGTAACGAAGCAGCACGTGAGTCAAAGCTGGAGGCTTAGGTACAAACAAATAATATATTTCGTACACACAGGAAGCTATTCAGCACCATCATGAGTAAACCTATTTCCCGAATTGTTGGTTGAAACCCTAAAACATAGGCCTATACACTTAATTTGCTCAACTCACGTCAGCGGTTCAGCTGCTTGGTTGAATTATTTACTATTTTATTATTTGTAGTTTTCGAGACATTTAAAAAAACCTATTAATCCTTCAATTTTTGAAAGTATTGAAAATACAATTTTGAGAAATTAGTATTCCTATCTGTACTTATATACTTTACTGAAAACCTGTAACAAATCTGAACTTTTGTGAAAAATTTATAAAAAATATGGTTTCTATCAAAAACCTAACTCTGTTCTAGCCGTGCAACTGGAGATTATAATTTCATGATAATATAGATTTTGTTATTTTTATTCTAATTAATGTAATTTAGTATATGTTTTTTCATGTTTTATAAAACAATTACTATTACTTGTATTTTGCATTCATCAAGAGGACTGAAGTTTGTTGTTCTTTTTAGTTTTAGTTTTAGAATATAAAGGTCATTTCAAGTTTGTCTTTTTTCGTTTGATTTTTTCTTTGCTTTTGGCTTTTACAAATTTTATTGTTTTGTGTAGAATAATTCTTTTCATATCATTTCGTTTATAATTTATGCCTTCAATTTACAGCCTAAGTTATGTTTGTTCGTGTTTTCCTTTCTATGTATGTATCTTTGTATTCATTTTTGAGAAATTTTAAACATGTTTATGTATTTTGTTGATGGGTACAGTTGAAGGGGCTTTATAGCCTCGACTGATCTCAAATAAAGAAGATTGATCAATCAATTAACCATTCAACAGGTTAGCTAAATGCACAGCAATAACAACATTATTGTTAATTTTATATTATAGTCAATTTAAATTAAATATGTTGTTTTATTTTAGGCATTCAAAATTTAATCATCTAAGATTTACTAAAAATTAAGTCTTTCTAATTTCTAAAACAATTTCCTTTTGTTTTTCAGATTTTAAACGGAGGACAGTACGTTGAAGGCCTATATATCAGGTACAGGGATCTTTCCGGAGGGTCTCAGCAATTTAACATGGCTACCATACTTAAAGCTGACGTTACAAATTACGTGCTAACAAATTTACGAAAGTATACGAAATATCAAGTTTTTCTGGTCCCTTTCTTCAAATCCGTTGATGGACAGCCTTCGAATTCAATGGAAGTGCAGACTCTGGAAGATGGTAATTGTTACACAGTTATTTTGTGTTGTAAAACCGCTTTAAACATATTTTGTGCAGCTCATTATTATTTTATAATCGTAAATATTTTAACAGTTTTGCCCTACCAATTAAATAAAAATTTTTTAATGTTTTTGAACATCATGTCTTGACACATGCATGTTTTATCAATTATATTCTCAAACTCTGACAATAACACATTATATCTTTACAAATGTATTTTATTAATAACATTCTTCAACCCCGCTTAGCTAATTAAAATGTCAATCTACAGATTATATTATAAAGAAGAAATGTTTGTTGTGTCTTCGTTTGTTTCTTGTGATTTTTCTCAAATACTTACCTTACCTAAGGCTTTGAAGTTCTTTAGCGACCTTCAGTTTCTGGCTTTCTATTTCCATTGTCTTACGCCTATTCTCAAAAATAACTTATTCGATTTTAATAAAACTTTGTTGTGTTTCATCATGCTTTTTATAATGGAGCAGAGCAGTTATTGAAACATAATTGTATAAAAACAGCTGCTTGGGTACCTTTACATTTGCTAAATGGTTGAAGATAAACAAAAAGTGTAAGTCAGAAAGTGAACTTTGTATAGCTTTGTATAGAGAATATAAAGAGAGGCCGTAGTTACACAGGGCGCTCAATGTAACGATGAGAGTATACTCAGAATGTCCTGTGTATGTTATTCTGTCCTTACTATCCCCGAAAGTCTTCCTCTCATTGACTGCTCAGTCTGTCAACCAGAATGTTTCTTACCAGCTATCACAAGCGCTCAATCTGTAGACTGTTGAAGCTGATTGTCTGGTGTCTTGTCATTGATGTGCCATTACAATTCTACCACTATTCTGCAGTTTCAGTGAAAACGTTTTATAAAAGAACCTACTTCAAGTTCAGTTTTTGTTTTTAATATATTTTACCGCAATCATTTTGTAAATACTCAGACCATTTTGTTTACTATACTTTTGGTTTAAGGATAAGTTTTGTTATTTTATTTAAACAAAAAAATGGATGGATACAAAAATATTAACGCTGCAAAATACCAAAAAGTAGTGCAAAAATGAAATAATAAGTAAAACAATAAAATTAGATGTTTTTGGAAAAAGTAATCCTATTCTTATTCTTTAACTAACCCAAAACAAATAGCATAATAATATCTTCCTCTCCAAAATTCTTTTGGTTTCGTACCCTTGCACTTGTCTCACTTCAACATATTGCACTGGTCTTAGCTGTTTTGTTTATTGTAAACTTTTACTAGTTAACAATTCCTGCTAAAACTGCCAATATTTATTTCCGGTAACAATTTATTAATTATAATTCTTGAATTTTCAGTGCCATCAGCTCCACCTGAAAAAGTAGAAGTTGCTTGGCTGAATGCTTCTGCTGCCGTAGTTCATTGGCTGCCTCCTCCCCCTCAACATTTTAATGGCATTATTCTGGGCTATCAGGTAAATTGAGTTATTGTTGTAACATTGTATCTTCTTGTAGTAAGCTTAAAACCAACGTGGTTAAGCCGCAGTGTGGTTAATCCAGTCGTAGATAATCGGGAGTCTACTGTGTTAGATATATATACTAAACAGACTTTCCAAGGTTTCTCAGAGCTCTATGCTCATAATGATGTATAATTGAATAAAGAAATAGTAGTACAACATATGAATCTGATTTGATACATATTGCTGGTGGTTGAAGATTTACAATTTTCATGTCTATGTGCAAAGCAACTGCACAGTTCTTATATCACAATACAGTAGATCCTTTATACATCACATCTTGATGCAACTGACTTTCAATATATCGGACCAGATACAAAGTAACTTTGTAGCAAAGCTATTGTGCTGTTTTCTACGGAAAAACACCGTGTTATCATGGTAACAGTGGGCACGATAGTTTAATAAGTCATTTAAAAATGAATTAAAGTAAATAATAGACACACATAACTAGTACATGGATCCCTATTTATTTCATCTTTAACGTGTTTTAATTTTAATTCTTATTGTAAGTTTTATAAATTGTTTAAGTTTGCCCATAATTTAGTTGGCAAATTCTTCATTGGCAAAAGTTAGTTCATAAGATGTCTTCAGGTATGTTAAATGTTGCCTACTTATTTTATATTAAAAACATTTCGATATAACCGACATTCATTACTGCTAATATCGTCATCCTCCCCTCGAGAATCCACTGTGCAACTATAGTGATGTTGATGAGAGAACAATTTTTTGTATATATTCTTACAATATAGTTTTAAAATAAAATTTAATAAGTTTTTTAAAATCTGAAATCTTAACTAACGATATATTTTTAGTTGGTTTTTCTTGGGGTTTTGAACATTAAAAGAAAAACAAAAATCTGAATCCTTTATAGGGTCATTTTTTCTGTGTCTGTCACAGTTGATTTTCCCTGCAACCAACAAGCTGAAATATGAAACAGCATGCTAATTAGGGTCCTAAGGTTGAAACCCAAAATTTTAATATTTTATGATTTGTCATGTGGTGCTTTATGAAATATAAGCCTATCACTTGAAATGACTATATTAAAGCATATTACAAGTTTTACTGTAAAAATTTTGTGATATGTAACTTAGTTTTCAAGAAATTCTTGAAAAAATTACTAAAAATCCATATCTCTTCTTTTTCTGAAAATTCTGCAGCTAAAATTAAAAGAAAAAGCTGTATATTAAGGACATCAAAACTATTTTTTTAAAAGTAATTTCTGATTACCTTTCAAAATTTCCTAAATAAATAATATTGCTTAAAACCCTTTCGCTCCTCTGTTTCCGAAAGTACTACGCAATAAATTTTGAAAAAGACTACCTAGTAGTTTTATAGGTAGTTATATACTTTTAAAAAAAATTATAGCAGAACCTAACTTTTCTGAAAAATTATAAACAATATATACTTTGTTTGGGCGAGTAACAATAAAATAAAGGCTAATTGAATAAGTACATGATTTAAAATTTGATTTAATTATAAATAACTAAAACAAAAACTTATACTGTAAAATATTATTTAGGTACATACCTTACAAATCATATAAGCTATCATCATTTATTTGTGCAAACAATAAAATGTAAACTTCATGAAGACAAAAGATAAAGAAAAAACAAATAATAACATAATCTGATTCTGTAAAAAAAAGAAATAAAATAATCATTTGAGGGATTAAGAATTTATTTGATTAAATTGATACATAAGGTGTCTAAAATAATACTAAGAATACCAAAAACATAAAAAAAAATCAAAAAAATTTAAAGAACCACATTCATACAAAAACACACACACACACACAATCCTTTCACTCATTGACTATATACTTTAGCCTGTTCATAGTCTCAAGCCATAGCCATATATTGCAATAAGATATTAAAATGCATGTTGTATCATTTTGAACATGTGACCAATGCCACAATTTCAAAAATGTTTTAGAATTCATACATTTTTTATTATATTCCTGTATATTGTTGAATAATTTTGGGCTACAAGAGAATACAATTTTGTACAGAAAGTCTTATATATTTCATTAGCTTATTTCTTACAAATATAAAAGTATTACACAATAATTTAAGCATAAATAATATAATTATTTACGACTTTGTGTTATTCATTTATTGGTTAGTTTGGTTTATTGAGTGTGGTTATTAATATAATTTTAATAGAACTTTCAGAATAGCTTGTAGTACGGAACTCTTGTGGTGCAAATCAAACTCGAACCTCTCCAGATTATTTATATAAAATACCACAAACTATATCGTTA
>JAGFPH010000842.1:383774-394048 GCA_018207615.1 Philaenus spumarius
GAACCTCTCCAGATTATTTATATAAAATACCACAAACTATATCGTTAAATGAACCTAAATAAGTTAACTCAAAATTGTTTCAAATTATAGTTGTACATTCAAAGCTTATAAAAACACTATAATTAGAACATACTTAGAACTATACTTGTTTCCAGCTTCAAGTCCGTGACAGTGGAGATTCAGTGTTGGCAACAATGTCTGTCAATGCTTCAATGACGTCCATTCTACTTAACAATTTGACCGAAGATGCTACTTACACAGCCAGTGTTGTGGCATTCACTCGTGTCGGTCTGGGACCTTATTCCTCATCAGTAACCCTATCTCACACTTTGGCGGGGCCTAGTGCTTATCCCACAGTACCTGCTTCACAAGTTTGGTTTGTGCTTCTCTTGGCTCTCACAGCTGTAGTTTTAGTCATTGCTTTCGCAGCTACAATCTACCTCAGACGAAGACAAACACTTACAAAGGAACTTGGTCATCTAAGTGGTGAGAATAATTAATTTGATTACACTTAAAGAATAGTTATGCTAATAAAAATCTCATTATCTCTGTTTTTATTTTACTCAGAAAAATAACTTAATAATAGTTAATAACATTAACAAGTTTAAAATATGTTACAGTCATTTATCTTTGGTTTTTCAGAAACGTACCGCTCAACTCAGTATAAATGAGTTTGTTTATTTTTTTTTTAAATAGTGGTTACAACACTTCAAAGCACGTACATTGCACAGGTTCTAGATAAATAGCCAATAAAGTTCTATGGGGTAGAACATAGTGTAGCTCAGCAACTCCCACAGTTTGAATCAGAGTCTGTCTGTTCTTTGTGCACGCCTCTCTGAGTGGTCCTCATCAGTGGTTTACTGGTGCCAGAACGCACCGAAATGGCGTTCCGGAGCTGCTTTTTATTAATTTTTGTTTTCACGTTGCACTGGACCATCCACTCCCTTAATCACAGTCATTCAACACTTGGTTCAGAATTTTACGTCCGCTAATCGAAAAACCTTAAGATATCCCCACACTACAGAGCGTTGCGACTATGCGAACCAACTTCAGTATAGCCTCCCACATTGTCCCTAGCTCGGAATCGAAATGAGACAACATGAAAGCACCATACTCCCTTTTCCAGCCTTGCGGAACGTCTTTGATGTTCGGCGAGCGCTGGGAACGACTACAAATAAGATACCGATGATTCAGAGTCGAGAACACGAAATACATACAAACAATGGCTGTATACTGACAAACGCCATCACAAATACAAGGTCTGAAGGCGCCCCGAAAGAGGAAAATATTTAACCGTAGGTACCTGAACAATGGCAGCAGCAGGTTGCGATTTAGCAGGTTGCCCGGCAGGCCTTATTTGACCTCTCACAGCTGTAAAAAACTGAAAAGTAGCTGGTTGCTTTGACATTGATATTGTGATGTCGTTTAGTTTTGTGACTTTTGAGTGTCGTTAGAATAATTATCTAACAAATGTGTTTAGGTTTACAGTCTTTTACCGAGGATTTAAATTTCTGATAAAGGCTATTGACTAAATAGTTGACATTTTGTCAAGTTTTTGCTTAAAATAGTGTCTCTAAAACTTGCTATGTGCTATATAGGCCTACAAGTATAAAAATAGTTACATATAATACTTGTTATTTTTCTTATAAAAGTAAGCATATTATCTGCACCCTTTAAACTCACCAAGATATGTAAAGTAGGGGTTTTAGAAGTGTAAATTTAAACAAATTTCCGGACCCTCCTTTCCGTCACTTTGGTCAGTTCCAGCAGCATTCCGGTACTGGAAACATTATGAGTAAACCCCTGGTCCTCATAGTTTCTTTCTTCCCTACAAACCCTGATTTTTTTTAATTGATGATTTTGAAACAAGAAAAGCACCATATTTAGAAAATATATGTAATGTGTGGTTCTTTCCAACAGTTCTCAAGGACATCTTCCATGGGTTTGTATACACATACTGTCATAATGTTTTAAATTATGTATAACATAAGGTTACAATGTGTATGCAAGGTTCCCACTTGCGTTATTAACTTCCAATGGTATATATGTGACATTATCAGTAGTTTTATTGACAAAATATATGATTACATCTATTTAACATATTACAAATTAAAATTATATTGCTATTGCCTCTATTGACACAGATAAAATCAGTGTAGTGTGTGTGCAAGTCTGTTCTATGTCAGAGCTGTGGGCTGTGTTTTAATCCTTATATTTGGATGTTTATTGATTACACTTAATGAAAAAATTTTTTTTTCAAACTGTATACAATTTTAAAATAAAATATCACTAAACCATAAATGTTGTTTCAGTGCCGGTAGTCAATGCCAATGATTTATCAAGTTTGAGTATGATGGGAGGAGTGAAAGAAGCTTTGTGGATCGAAGTTCCTCATGAAAATCACCGAAAAGAACCCGAGAATAAACTTCTCGGCCACCACTCATGCCCGCAGACTGATAATAGTGATTATGCAGAAGTTGATACGCAAAATATGTCCAGCTTTTACAATGCCCGGAAAGAATCTTTAATGGCAAATCCAACACCTTATGCTACAACAATACTGGTGAATACTATGGTACCGAATAATAGAAACGATAACTGCAGTGTAAGTACTACTAGTTGAAATTTTAATTTATTCTTTGATAATTAATGTATTATACCTTTCTTTTTGATAACTGACAAAGACTGGAAGAATAATTTATTGCTCACAGTTACCTCAAAATAATAGTAAGGATTCTTCTTCTTCTTTTTGGACTACAGTACAAAGTGGTCCCAGAGTCCAGTCTTCTTTGAAGTGGATGTTGACTAACCAAACAAAGATCCTTGGAACTTGTCAACCCTTAAACTTATGTCACTCGTGTCTATACTATGTAATGACAGTAGGAGAGTAGTCAATACCAACTCCTGTTTCTTTCTTAGTAGCCACACTCCATTTGTTTCTTCGATTTGACCAATCATTCTCTTTAAAATTTGTTTTAAACCCGTACAAGTTTTATTATGTAATGCTCCCAGGTTTTTCTATATTAAAAACCGTGTGAGTGGAATGTATTAATTAATTCTCAAAGCACGTCAGCCTATTTTTGAGCTACCTATTATTGTATAGCTTAGACAGTAAAGCCTACCTCTAGTTCTTTAACTAGCCTGAGAATAGCTCCTACGATGTTCATTGATTTCTTGTGTCCTGATGAAAGGCTATTAAATCTATCCGGCATTGTTCAAGAGCTTGCATTCGTATACTATATGCTTGGCAGTTTCTTCCTGTCTTCCACATATCCAACATGCTGAATCTCTCTGGTCTGCCTACAGCTTTCAAGTGCTGCTCTCATATGTTACAATAGTTCTGTTGAAAGTTTTGTGCAGCAACAGCTTAGTATTTCTGCTAACCAGATAGTTCCTTATTTGGTTCTTTAAACCAATGTATCCTCTGCACAGAGAAGAAAAATACAGAGGAAACATCTAAGCATGCGCGAATTGGGTGTCTAACACTCGACACTGGTATCTACATTTGTAGTTCCCAGAGTCGCCATGAGAGGGCAGCATCATCGCTGGCCCCTCCCCTACCCCCTCGCCGCCCGCGGCTAGCCCTTCGTCCCCTTCAGCACCGCGCGACACTCGCCTGACTCCCTGGCTGTCCCCGCTGCTACAATAAGTAATTGTATAGGAAACTTGTCACAAACATGTTCTGTATTTGATTGTCATGTAGCAATAAATGTAAAACACTTGAACAATAGTACAAAATAAGTTAAATGGATTATCAAAGTAAAGCAATAAATGTTTTAATTATACTTTAATTAAAACTCTTAAATCCTTTTAATAGTTGCGGGAAATGACATTATTTTTAGTACACAGGATTATAAAAGAAAATATGATGCAGTTGAACGTGTTTAATCTCTTGGTAGGAATGATAAAATGGTTTACAATTACTGTAATTCATAGACTATAAAAAATACTGTAGCCTACTCCACTTAAACATAATAATTTGGTCATTTCATAATATAAAGACGATAACAAATTACCACATTATAAAATTGTATTTTTAGAATGAATCTATTGACTATCGACTGTTGATTAAATGATTGGTAGAAGATAGTATTTCCTTCAAGAGTAAACTATGAGCATATATTATTTTCAAAGTAGGCCTAGTAGAAAGCACAAAATAATCTAAAGAGCATTCCCTCCCGTCAATACGAAAAAAATAGGTATACATTCAAAATGTAAACTGAATGAAAATGTACATATAATCAGAAGACCTATATACAGTTCTATGAAAATGAAACTTAAATCAAAAAATTAATATAATGTTAAAATTGTACAGTAATGCAATATTCAACCTGTAATAAAATTACTTGACACAAAACGAAAAAAAATATTTAAAATAAATTTACATATCAACTGAAATAACTAGATTTACAAATACCCTACATTTACTAAGTAAAAAAAATTACTAAAAGGAATTCGAAGTGTGGGCTAACTTTTACGAATGAAAAAATTATTAAACCATCTACGCATGTGATAATTGCATTTATTAGGATAACGCTGCTAAAATAATTAGGTTTGGCTGTATAGACACTATTCTACCAAGTATGTCTTCTCACAAGTAAAGCTCAATATTTATTTATAACATAAAACAGTTTAAATTTATGAAAAACAGACAACAGCAGGTATTGTGGTTATGCATGTTTTAGCTTTGAGTTTGACATTCTTTTATTAGAATAAATGCACAATAATCTGGTGAATTTTTAGAATTCTAAGATCTATATTCCATTAAAACAAATAATAAAAATGTACAATTTTAAATTACTACAATTATTAAGTACCGTATTTCACAAAAATACTGTTTAGTGAAAAAAAAAAACAATAAATGAATATTCATTATACCATACATAACTTTGTGTTTTTATTTAAACCCCACTTTATTTCACAGGAAACGGGGCCATTAATTGTACCTCTCACGTTGAGTTCTTCTTCAGAAGCAAAAACTTCAAGTTCAGGTGATTCATGGTCTAGACAAGAACATAATCTTAACCGTGATAACAGCTTTGATCATAGAATCTTACCTAATGGCTCTCCTTTTATAGGTAAGTTTTATTATTTTCAATATTATGTAAACTTGGTGTATTTTATAAAATAATAAAATTGTAATTATACCAAAATTTAAATTATCATAGACATCATATCAGAGGCATATTTCATAAACCACCAGACCCTGAAAAAACCCAAGGATATAATCACCAATTAAAGGAAACCATACAATAAAATTTACATGCCCCTTTATTTACATGCTCTTTATTTACATGCCCCATTTCAAACATTTAATTTAATATCATACATCCAAAATATTGTGACCATCATAAGTATAGGCCAGCAACAAGAGTAAGAATATAAAATTAATAGACGTAGAGAGAGAATCTAAAAAGCATTGTTAAAGTTGAGGAAGAAGAAGGGATATTTTTTTACCAGCTTCCAATGTATCCAGATTATACTTTTATTCACATGCACATTTATTTTGATTTTAAATATCTAAATCTACTAGCTTACTACTACACTACCTGCACATTTTAAACAATATTCAGCACCAAACAGGGATTTTGCTTTTTATTAATTTTTGTTTACATTTTGTTTTAACGTTGCACTGGACCATGAACTTTCTCAGTCACATTCATTCAACACTCGGTTCAAAATTTTATATCCGCCAATTGAAAAACCTCAAGAGACACACTACAGAGCATTGCGACTATTCGAGCCAACTACAGTAAAGTCTTCCACATTGTCCCTACCTCGGAATCGAAATGGGAGCGCCAGACCCTTTTGCCAGAGTCGCGGCACGTATTTGATGTTTGGCGAGTGCTGCGAACAACTACAAATAAGAGACCGATGATTCAGAGTCGAGGCTGCCGAAAAGTTTAAAACCCAGCGATGCTTAAATTTTTATATTATTAACTTTTTCGGCATGATCATTATTGTAATCAAAATAAGACCAAACCATCATGATATAATTTAAACCTCATTTAGTGATTAATACTTAATATCGAATAACTTGTTTGATTTCACTATTAATTAATTAAAAAATAAATATCCCAAATGATAGCACAACATGGAATACATATAAACAATGGCTGCATAAATGCTGTTACAAATACAAGGTCGAAAGGCGCTCCGAAAGAGTTAAATATTTTAATGTGGGTCGCATTTAAAAAGTGGCAGGTCGCTTTGGCGTTGACATTGTGATGTTGTTTAGTTTTTTTACTTTTGAGTGTTGTTAAAATAATTACCTAACAAGCGACTGTGTTGCGTTCTCTTGATAAGCTTGCTTGTGTTTAATTGTTTTTTTTTATAAGAAAAGTCATTTCTTGATGTACATAAATAAAATGAGTTAAGGTTTACAGTCTTTTACCGAGGATTTAAATTTCTGATAAAGACTATTGACTTTAGTAGACATTTTGTATAAAGTGTTTGCTTAAAATGGTATGTGTCTTTTAAATTTTGCTATGTTCTATAACAATACCAAAATAGTTACATATAATACATGCTGCCACGCCGCACACGCGCCTACTTACATATCGGGATCACAAGGTCTTCGACCCGCATGCTCCCCTCTCTATTTTTTATTCGATTTGCCCTTAAATCATTTTTGCGCGCATACGTGGACAAGAATAGGAAATACGCTCACTTTCCTAATTCTTAAAAGTTGTTTGTAATTAATACACGTTATTTTATGTTACTAGCTCTAGTCAGACTCCTTCTCCGGGCCGTGCCTTTTAGAGTTATTTAGTCACACACAAGAATTAATATAACCTTATATTCTAACTTAACTTTAGAGCACTGGTTAATTTTTGGTATTGGATATTTAACTTATAAATGAAAGAAATTAAGATGTGCAAATAAAACTTTTTTATTTTAAAAAACAAATTAATTTTGCTTTTGCAACTGCTTAAACTTTTCCAACAAATATAATATTGATATTGATAACTATGATACTATTTACATTTATTTTGAAACGCTTTTATACCATTGTGAGAATAGGGAATATTCCAGAATGATTTTACTTTTATACTTTACCCTGAATTTACTATTACTTTTAAATTTAATTTTAAAACTTTATTTATGGATTTTATTTAATTTTAAAATACATATATCTTGGTTATTTGCTACTCACAAATAAATATGATTTATCGCGGCTTTCCTCCTTGGTGGTTTAAGCCTTGGAATGAAGTCCTTGATCCTCTTCTTTCTTCCTGCCTTCTCTTCTCTAGGATTTCTCCTCTTCTTAAATGTAGAGCGATTTCTTTCGGCCCGCTTATCTGTACCGGAGTTGATGATTTTTGCCGACCTACTGCTGCGTCTGCAAACTTTTACGTGGTCCTCGTGTGGCTATCAAAACGCAACTAAAATTATTTTTTCTTCCCCCAATCTCGTACTGTCTAGTTTGGAGTCAAGAGACTTACTCTGCCTTTTTTGAGTAACTTTGTTTCTCTTGTGTTTTATCTGGGTTTCTACATTGTAGAATTTTCCTTTAATTATTTAAATTAGGTCCCACGACTTTTTTTCCATTAATTCACTTTGATTTCGTCGATAATTGTTTATTTCCTTTGCAGAGCAATAAGTAATTGTATTGGCCTCGGTGGTGGTAGAATGACGTCATATCTTCAGTCTCCCCTTGCTGTGTTTACTCAAGCCATTCTGGTCCGTACAGGAATTTGATACTTTTTGTATTTAATTCTTTCGAAGTGCTCTAACTTCGCAACCCCTGGTCCGATTTGGGATTTCTTTGGCTCATTGGATTCTTGACCATCTCCTGATTCCTTCCCCCTTTGAGTTGTTGTTCTAGGGTTCCTGGTTCCCCAGTTATCGCCTTCGTTGGTTTTCTATAAAATTTTAATTTTATTTTTTCCAAATTGGTCTAAATTGGAATTTTTTTGGTTCTATTCTCTTCTCCTGGTTCCCAAACTTCCAAAACTGTTCTTCTTTTTTCTTTCTTCACTTTGGGCACGGTTCTGTGGCCTGTTTTGTGTGAATCATCGAATTTTGGATTTGGCAACCCCCTTTTTGGTTTATGCCCCCTTCTCACATGGTATTTTACATTCACATATTTATTACATGTTATCTAGTACATATTTACTTCTATATACCTTTACTTCCCTTTATTTAATTGGTTATTTTATTTTATCTATTTTTGAGCCTTTTCTTTCAAAAATATTTAATTATGTTAATTTATTTTTTGTTAATTATTATTAATTTATTATTCTTTAATTTATCCCCAATTTAGGCCTTTGAATTATTTTAATTTGTTACGTTTAGCATTTTTCACCTAAGTCTTTGCTTTATAATTTCTTAATTATTTTTATTAAAACAATTCTGTTAATTAGATTCTTATTGGCTTCTTCTCCTCTATTCATTTCATTACAAAGAATTTACTATTTTTATATCTTAAAATTTTAACATGGTGTCTTATGGACCATAGCAACAGTACATTGATTTGCAGTACCTACTGGACAAAACTCGACATGAATTATCCTGTCGGTTTCTCTTAGAATAATTCACTGAGCCTTGCTTCTATTGCGTTTAACATTGACTAAGCCTCCAATTTACAATATAATTATTTTAAATTACTTCATTTCACTTTACATACATTTTCCCCCTTTGTATTTAGTTACAATGTGTCATTTCATTTATTACTTATCCTAATTTTGCATATTTAGGCCTTCTGGCTTCTATTTATAACCTTTTATTTTAGTTAATAATAATCAATATTAATTAATTTTATTTTAGGCCTAATTACTTTTGGTAATTAGTCCATTTGTGTCGGGTTTCTGCCCGTCGCAATGCGTACTTTTCTTATAAAAGTAAGCATTATTATGTGCACCCTTAAACTCACCAAAGACGTAAAGTAGGAGTTTTAGAAGTGAAAATTTCAAAAAATTTACGGACCCCCTTTCCGTCACTTCAGTCAGTTCCAATACTGGAAAAATTAGTAGTAATTAAACCCCTGACATCACAGTAAACCTGACTACTACACTTTTAAATATAGTATACACATCCAGCAAATTTTTGAGTGAAACCTCTAATTTTCCACCAGCTCAAATTTGTATTCTTACCATCAGTAGCAATCATTACATAAAAAGTCTCTTTTGCTTCAATATCTTAGTTTAAGTTCACTCTTGTAAAAGCATCCACTAAGCAGTCCATATTAATCACCAATTACTCATTAGACTTAAGAATCCAAATAAGTATTGCATGTCATTGTTTTAGTAGTCAAGTTATTTTATTTGTTCATAAGTTTCAATAATTGTGTTTTATATAGTCGAATATTACAACTAGCTAGCCATGGCAAAATAAATACATTGAACCCTGCGATCAAACAATTTAATTTGTAATACTTTTTATTTTATTAATATCAGTAAAAACTTATTAATAATTTTTTAAATTTATTTTTAGATGAAAACAATCAATATAGAGTTTTGGAAGGAACACCAATGCCAAATTGGAATGATTTTTTACCGCCACCACCACAGCATCCGCCTCCATCCAGACCTTTCATGCAGGTACGAATATATTCTGTTATATAAATTAGTTATATAACAAAGTTTAATGAATGTTAGTAATTAATTATTTTCTTGATATTTGTAAGTACATTTTAGGAATATGCTTTAATTTTAGGCCTACTACGTTTATGTAATTATTGTATGGCCACTTAAAATGTATTTCTTGGACTTCAACTGCAATATAATCAGTATATGACTACCCAATTTTGCGTTTTGAGCTTAACCCGCCATCAATCACATGCATGTCTTTTTGCCAAATGCATGCCATTTTTGTTTTTTAAGAGTTGAGTTCTGACGAAATGGCGGTCTCCCTTCTTGACTTTGTTAGGGAAGGGTTATAGTACAGAGCGGGCGGGTTGAGGGCATTTCAGTCAAACTTGAAGCATTGTGGTGAACGGATTGATAAAGGCCTTGTCATTTTGACAGTGCGCTACCATCCGTGTTACTAGTCTCTAATGTCGTTTTCACAATATGCGACTGTTTGTGTTATTCGTTTATAATGTCACTTTGATTAGGTGCGACAAATAGTGACTGATCTAAGAGGATTGTTTAACTTTTTTTGTACAGTTATTCTCATTTCACTTGCGTTTTAATTGTTTTTGTTTTTACTTGGATGATTTACAATTAATCTGTAGTTTTTGTTTGGACTTCCTTTATTTGAATAATTTACTTATTGAAAAATTACTATCTTGTGTACAAAAGTTTTGTTTGTTCTATAATTAGTGTTTATGT
>JAGFPH010000843.1:0-24505 GCA_018207615.1 Philaenus spumarius
TTTAATTTTCTTTTAACTTTTAATTGTTCCATTAAATGTCAATCTTTGTACAATGTTGTCATACTAATTAAAAAAACCTACGACTTTTATATTGTATATGTCATTGTTTGCTTCAGACTTGTTATACAAACCACTTCATTATAGTAATATAACTCCCAGAATAACAATGTTACCAAGATGATGAACTCTTTTCGCGAATTTTATAATTTTTATCGAAATTCGATAAGGTTACAATAACTTATATTTATAACGTATTAAAGCAAGGGAAAAGGTTATCAGCTTCATTTTTGATAACTAGTATCATTGCAACGTAACGTTGCAAAATGATGTTACTTGATGCTAAAATAATATCTTCTGCAGCGTTATGTCGAATAAACCAGTTATGCAAAACTTATAAAAACAAACATAATGAATGGTAGTTATAAATGAGAAAAAAAAACTCACATTCATTTAGAAAGTTAAATATACATACATCTCTTGATACAATTGTGTAAATTCTGAAAATGTTAGTGTTATGAGTTAATGGTGTTACATTAATGATTATATACTTCAACTTTTAATATTGATAAAATTTTATATTTATACACAGTCAAATTTAATTTTGTAAATTTAGAAATTAAAAAATATTATAGCTAATAGTTTTGAGATAAAGTAATCTACGGTACAATGCTTGCAAGACTCTGGTTTAACGCATAACCGTTCCACAGTTTACCTCTACTGCATAATCGCTTGACGTTACTAAAATAATATATGCTATTCTATGGAACGTATTTCTGTAGTAATAGTATCTTCAACGCATTATAGTATTATTTTTCCTATTACGTTAAGTAACGCTCACCTCTAACGTACATGCTGGTACAGTAAAAATAATTACAGTTAATGTTGTATTTCCCAGATAACCTACTGATCTATATTTCAGTCATTATATATTTCCAAGCGATGATTAGTTTACGTTCACACTCTCATAGGGTTTGCAGAAGAGTGTCCAACTAAACAGCTCTGATGAAATATTGTCTTGAAACTGATTCGAGGTTTCTTATTTAATTCAAATCTCTGACATAAAATAATATAACAAATAAAAATTAAGAACTGATGTTTCTAGAAACATATTGGGAAATACGCTTGACTTTCGTCAATTATATATATAATTATATGAGGTTATCTTCCATTCGAATTATAAATTAATAAACCATTTAATGCCTTTCATTATAAATTAAAAATTAAACAATAAAAATAGTTTTCGTTGAGTTTAAGGTTGAATTTTAACGTGCCTAGTGTCTATAAATTATTACGATGGTTAATATATTAAATATGTATTTTTTTAAATTCGCCTAAACGTGTATAACAAGATAGTGATACAGGAATTAACTACTTGTAGTCAAGTTCATTATCATCAGTTCATATAAGAAAATCGTGGGTGCAAGTCAAGGAAATTAAGACGGTATTAACACTTCCTTCTTACATATATCAACATTTTTACTTTTTTAGTGTAATGTTTCCGATGACATTATTGCTAAATTCACGCCAAATTATCAACGAAGAGGAAATACAGTGTATCTTACATTACTCCAGAAAATCAAGATTTTACGCTTTAATTATTTGATTTTGGAAACGGTACCCTACTACTATAATCAAAAGAAGATTGAAAACTTACAAGTGAGACGTACATACTATGTCACCCCCACGAAAAGGTGTTCAATTCAATTCAATTAATTCACGACTGTCTTTCTTTCAACTCTAGGATTGCTTATAAAATAGTATATTTCATTACTAGTACCGAAAGTGGCACTTTCCGGTGCGCGCCCAAGTTTCATGTGTGAGGCGGAGCCGAACACAGGAATATCGAATTTCACGTGTGAGGCGAAGCCGAGCATGTGAAAGTGTGTTTCACGTACGAGGCGAAGCCGAGTACGGGAATAATTGGAGCAAGTGCCGGAAAATCACTTTCGGTACAAGTTATGAACGGTACTTTTCATCACGACGCAAAAATACACACAATGCTGAAGAAGAAACCTCAGTAAAATGCAAATAAGAATAAGAACAGCTGATATAAATTGTAAGAATAAACGGCAAAGCGACGTCAGAGCGCGTAGCGGGCAAATGGAAAACTAATTGAGAGCAAGGGAAAACAAATTTAGAGCAAGGGAAAATCAGCTGATCGTTTTTCCCTTGCTCTAAATTAGAGCTTGGGAAACGATCGTTTTCGTTGCTACCAGCTGACATCGAAAGTAGCTACTTTCGGTACGGAGTGATGAAAATATTATATCTAAGAAGAATCACAGTTTATAAATTTTCCATGATAAACACACTCAAATTTAGTTGTGGGACACCCACAGTGTAGGACTGCTACAAAAAAAAATAATAAAAATTATTTATATAGGATTTTTTTCTTATCTCCACAGGCAGATATCATGTTCATTAAATACCAAACTTATATGTTCAGTGTGTGAAGGGTTTTCTCTCAGAATCCTTTTGGAAAAGACTTACTGGCGTGAAATTTTAACAGTAATAATTATATATAGAATGGCTTGAGGAAGAGGTGTTACCCTGGGAGTGGATGTCACAACTTCTCGGGGGTAGAAATTAGTAAGCAAAGGATCGATAAAGTAATGCATTCTAAAGATATTTCGATAAGTAAATAGGTTTTTAGTTATTTGTGATTTAATGTGTTGGTTTTTCATTAAAACAATTAACGATTTTGTAAGAATAATTCGACTACTAAATTATTTTACTAAACAAAATTTATTTTTTTTCAAACCAATAATAAATTGATTTTATGTTTGTAGGTGTAATAAGAACCACATCTTATATAGATGGTTGAAGGTGACTTTTTGCCCGCCAAAAACTGAAGTAGAAACATTTAACGTTCGAGAAAACAAAAAATTCTTTAGGAAAAGCATACAAATATTTTTGTTTAAAGTACTTCAAAATACCTTAAACATTTTTTTTATTAAATTTGCTAACATAAAAACTAAGGGAATTATGATGGAAATAAAACTGGTTGTTTATTTAATTGGAGAAAATGTCGGCAATCAAACCAACAGCTTTACTACAAGAATTGAAATTGATCTTAATCTATGTTTAGTGATTGATTGTTTTAAGCGGTATTAATATGTTTCAGAAGTTTGTTTGCTTTCGATGACTGATTATTTAAATTTGTTAACCAATTTGTAAAATTTTTACGCCAACTTTAATATTTTCTTAAATTTTTTAATGTTTTTAAATAAATGCTGTACCTTTTAAAAATAGTTTAGTCTGTTTTCACAAATAAGTATAAGGATTAATCTTGTGTGCAAATAAAGTAAAAACTACTTGTAACAAATGTTAGAAGAATATAAGTTTGATTCCAGGTTAAGTTGTTAAAGGAAGAATATCCTGCACATTGAGCAGTAGTGTAAGAGAAGATGAGACTTGCACCTGAAAGTATGATATAGTTCAACCCTTGATATTAATTTAACAAAGTGGATTTTCTTTTAAACTTATAGCATAATTTGACTAGATCATATGTATTGTATTATATGGGTAACATAATCTTAATTTAAAAATATATTATATACAAAATAAAACACGTTTAAGATTTGTTATGCTGTTAAAATACTTTAACATTTTTAAAACTAGAGTTATTATTTCAAAAGAAACATTTTGTATAACCTTAAATTAAAATAATTTTCTATAAGGTAGGTAGTAACAAAATGTCCAAATCCATCACAAATATAAAATAACTACCTTTGGATTAATACTGTATATTATGACATAACAGTGATTCATATTGTCGCTGTAAGCATTTGTTATAAATATAAAATTTAAACAATATAGAAACAAAACTTCGTAATTTTTTTAATAGTTTTTAACTACGGCAATTTAGAATTTTTTAAAAAATTAATTCTTTATGTTTGGTACACTATGTATAAAATAATACTAGCGATTATAGTCCATCTAATATTAGTTTGTCGTTTAGTAATTCTTTTTAAACCTACTGTGATTTAGAAATTTGATACACAGTTTTTACTGATAACACCATTTTAGTTATATAATACAATAAACCTTTCTTTAGTCGAAGCCATTTTAAAGATAAGAATGGTGTGGATATCTATTAGTAGCATATTCCCTAATTCTTAACAAGACTTGATCTAAGCTTATATCTTTTTCTTTATTTCCTCTTGATGTTTCCTTTACTGATTACTTAAGATAGTCCCTTTTATTTCGGTGTAAAACCTTTCTAACGAAATAAAAAAACTATGTGTAAAACAGTTTCGTTAACCCGTAACTTACAATGTCGAAAAATTTATATAACTTACATGATCGGGTCAATATGACCCGTAAAAGAAAAATGAATATGTTTCCTAATATCTGTGTATAATTTGGAATTGTATAACTCTATTAGTATATGTGATTAACATATTTACGCTATATTGTAATGTTAAAGAATCATAACATGTAGGTAACAGTTTTAAATGCATCTTCAAAATTGTAACTTTAAAGCATTGTTTAAGGTTTTAATACAAAATTCCTAAAAATATTACTATTTTAAAATATAGCCGATAGTGATTCAAGAAAGAAAATGATAAACAATCTTGAAACAGATGATTTCACACAAATATATATATTTTGTAGGAATTCCAAGTATTGAATAATGCTAATTTATTTGATTTAATAAATTCACAGTTTAAACGTATAACGCTCACAATAATAAAATATAAAGTCAAACATCCTTATATATTATTTGTTCAAAAGTGTTTTTTTTTTTTTTTTGTCGCTAAGCAATAACTCCTTAATTCTTTATGAAAATTATTTTTTCTTTAAATTATAATTTTAAAGCTTATGTTTCCTACTGTTGACGAGAAATAGACAAACAGCTTAAAATTCCTGTTTTCACTACAAAAATGTATTAACAAACTTTTATATTATACTTCATATGGTTCCTAAAGAAAGGCCCCATCTATTAACAATCAGTTTATGTAATATGACAACTGTTTTTTTAGATATTTTACATTATACATGCAAGTGCAAGTGTATATCACGCAAAAAAATCAAATTAAATCAACTTAAAGCGTCATAAATCGTTATAAAATGTCGTCAAATTAAACCAACTTAAATAAATAAAAGTAATTTACTTAATTAAATCAATGTATTAAATTATGTAAGTAGAGGCCAACTAATAGTAATAATAACATGGGAAATATTCGCACTTGGAAATATACATGAGAATAGGTGCATTAACAACAATACGTGCACAAAATATTTATAATGGTAATAAGGAATCAGTGCATTTTGCAGGTGCTGAGTGCCAAAATGAGACAGACCTGTTGAAGTAGTCACCAAGAATACCTTTACAAGATGAGAGAACACTTTGGGTTAAATTAGGGAATAAAAACTTTATTAGTAATCAAAGATTTAATGTTTTGGGATCAGTGTTTTTGTTGTTGTTAATTTTTAAAATGTTTAGAAAATCGATTGACAAAAAACCTACTTAAAATTGCATTTTAGAAATAAGTATTGATGTATTTATCTGTTAGATACTTTCCCAGTCAATAACAACATTATATTTTAACCAGGGATTGTTTTTGTAATTGTCCTTTTGCAAACACTAAATAATATTTTAAAATAATCATTAAAATGTGCCCAAAATTACAACAAAGACAATAAACTGAGATGGGTGAGTCATTTGGATATATTTGATACTGATACGTACTAGATATGTATAGTAAAACCATCTAGAATTAATAATTAAATATTTTAGAAAATATAATATTCCAGTTTTATCTTAAAATATTTCCTGTTCATGCGTTAAAGAAAATATATATTGTTATTATGTTATGTAATAAAGTATCTACTATACTAAAAATGTACTAGGTACTAAAACCCTATCTTATATTATGCACATGCAATATTATGTATAATATATGTAGTTTGTTTAGTTTATCGTTGTAAGTAATATTAATTACCTGTTTAATATCTGTTTAAAGTAAACAATAAAAACATATGCAGTAAAACCATACAAGGAAAACTTCTCTTAAGTTGCTGCAAGTCTTGTCTCTTTAGCATGCTTAACATTGTTTATAATAAATTAAAATTCAAGAATAATCTTTCTCTTCTCAGAATATACAACCCAGTGTATCACATTACATGTAAACACAAAACTGCTTGTTGTAAACTCCCAGTTATGCTCTAACTAACACAATGTTAAAGGAAAGCAACACTCGCTAATATTATACAGTAGATTAGTTTTATCTTGTTGTCTGCTCAACCGTATTGTTTTACAAAGTTTAGTTTAATGTTAACTAAAGTCGAGCCTTTATATGACTTCAAAAGTTACTGAATTTCAAAAAGCACTTAATTTGTAGATTCCTTTTTTAAACTAATTTTAATACATTACATTTTTCTGTATCGGCATTGTGAAGGAAGAGAGTTTTCTTTAATAATTATTTAAGCATGAAATTCCTTAAACATTATTTTGTATAGTAAATGAAAGGTATACTTTAGGTAAACTAACTTAAGCCTTTAAAGTTTAAGATATAATCACATTGAAAAGATTTAATGAATGTGTTATAACTTTTAATTTAGGGAAATTTTAATGAAATTACACCAAAGTTGTAAATAAATAAATTTCACCAAGAACCAACGGTCGTTAGTATAAATAGTCCAAAGTTGTAACACTAATATATTAGATTATGAGATCAAATTTTGTTTATGTTTACTGATGTACTTTATAAAATAAGGGAATTTCGGTCTGACAATATTTTCTAAAACATATAAAAAAAATAAGAAATTCGTAAATATATTTGGTTTTTGTACCTTTAAATAGTAGTCCAAAGGTAATATCATAAAATATTAAATTTTGCTCAATAATCTTTACTCCCCCAAATTTATAGTAAAATAAATTTTCTGTTTCGAATTGCTTGATGTTTTTGTTAACAAGCAATCTTCATGGATGTACCAAAGAATTTTATATTATTTCCGGAAAAAATCTACTATCACTATCTTCGGTGATTGGACTGCATTATTGCAGTGAATAATATAGATATGCCTAAATGAATGTATTTAAAATATTTTAAGTTAGCGTCATTGTTTTAAGTAGGCCTACGATTATTACTAATTAGGCCTATCTTTTGTTTTTTTTATAACATTTTAGGCTCTATACATTTACCATGTTGAAAATCACACTAACGGCCTATACACACTTTATATAATATAATTTGTTGTTTATTATAGACCAGAATAGTTTCTTCTGAAGAACGAAATAAACAATACAAATTTTAAAAGAATAAACATTTTTAACGATTTCTAACCCTAAAACAAGTCATATAACCTACATTAGTTGTATAACACTTAAACATAATAATATATTTTTTCTCTTGTGTATAAAATTAATCTGCCCGTGTTTCTTCATGAGATATTACATAGTATAAAATAAAACTTATACTAATGTAGAAAATAAAAATCACATTCAATTTCTTGTTTAATGTATTAAGTTTCAACAAAGCCCACATAAAATTTGTAACGCTACATGAAATTAGAGGTACAATCAATATTTTAAACTAAATATTTACTTGAAAGCTTAATATTTTGTCACATTAAAACACATTTATTTTAGTCATGACATTTTTTGTAGTTGCTAGTAATTAATAGTATTTATTATAATTTAATAACATTTATTTGTTCTTAGTATATATAGGTTAATTTCGTTATTTTATAATATATTGTAAGTATTTTAATCGATTTTTTTTTTAATCTAAATTTTTGTCAATGCTTATGCAAATAATTGTAGACACAAGATTCAAATTAGCAAACAGTATATATTCTCAAGTTTACATATTAGGCGTACTAATTATTTGACCTCCTCTTCAGTTAGTCAAACTCTAATCGTATAGAACCTAATAACAAAGAGTAATTTCAGTTATGAATAAAAGGAAGGCTATTTCAAGATCGTATTTTATACATATTAAAAATGTTTTTTTCTTCTGTACAAGCTAGAAACAACTATAAGAGCTCTCTACAGTCTGAAGCCAGTAACTAGCTTTGAACCTACGCAACTGTGCTAGGATGAACCTACGCAAAACAATTCGGTTCCCAATTTGTTCAGAATTAACAGACTAACTAAATGTGACAATAGGAGACCTCTAAATTAAGTAATTTATTGTATACTATAATATTTAATTAATGTGATAGAAATGCATCAAGTATGTCCCCCAAAGCTGTGGTACATGGCAGTCAATATATTTACCCAAGACGAATAATTAACGTTCAAACTCTCACAGGAGTTGAAACATAGTGTTCAATCAAGCTGGGTAGGTTGCAATATTGTCTTGGTCCAGCCTCCAGGTTTCTCATTACATGGAAATCAGTAACGTTCCTGCAACTACAACTTTATAAACTTAACTGTCTTTCGATACTTAATCAAATCATACTGTACGATACTTAAGTACATAATTAATGATCAAATGAAACATTTTTTGTTTAAAGCTGAACATGTTTTGTTATTCTTTTAAGGTATTAAATTGTAGAGAAATACTTTAGTGACATGCAAATCAAATTATACCTAATATAAAGTAAAGTTTGTTTTATGAGATTCGTGTGGTCTTTTTCTTGTGCAGGAGGTTTTAGGAGAAACAATAATTATATGTATATATATGTACATTCTTCATTTTACTGGAGTGCATTTAATTATAATATAATTAATTATATTATAATTAATATAATTACTTATATTAATTAATTAATTAACATGAGGAAGTCTTCACCTCTTGTTTTTTAATTTCCCTACGGCCGTTTCGGCTTTTGTTCAGCTGCATCTTTTCAGTGGGCTATTTTCTACATACAAAATTAAAATGTTCCTTAATGAAAAATTTACAACTTTTGACACTAATTCTACCGTGAGTAACCTTAAGTCCCGTATTACACTGTAAAATATTTTATAAAATATGTTTTATAAAAGCTCTTTGACAAAGATCTTTGATAGTGTAATGGGCCATCTTTTATAATATATTTCTTTTATAAAATTTAAGTGGTTGACATTATCTTTTATAAAATGTTAGATAAATTTTTACCATTTAGTACAAGTCCAAAATGTTTAATAAAAGAGTTTACTTTTCAAATCTTTTATAATAGATGGATACCATCTTTTATAAAACAAATTTTATACAACATATGCTTTAAACATATGCACTTTGTATACACGTGCATAACTATTACGTTACATTTACTTCACATTTATATTACATTTACAATGAATTTACATTACATTTAAATCGTATTTACATCATATTTTCATCCCATTTACATCAAGTTTTCATCATAATTACATTACATTTACATAACAATTTCACCATATTTACTCTGCATTCACATTACATTTAAATCACATTTTTATTATGTTTACGTTACTTCAACATCCCATTTTCATCACATTTGCATCACATTTACATTACATAACATTTTCATTTCATTTACATCACATTTTTATGATATTTTCATAATTTCTAAATGACATTTTCATTACATTTACTGAAATATATCAGCCTCATCATTTATATATTACCATAACATAAAGCCTATGAAACTTAATGCTACTCAGTTAATGCAGACAAGCAAAACATAAAAAATACACATACATACAAAAAGAAAGTTATATTAATACGTTATTAACAGATAATATACGTACGTATAAAAAATGTGCTGTATGTCCCAAGTCAATATTATTTAAACTTGTCAAACAATAAAACAACTAAGCTTAATGTATTTGTACATTTCTGCGGCTTTTGGTCATGTGTGGTTAGATTTATCTTTAATGTAGTTCAATTTAAATTACTACTAATACTGATCACCACGAGAAGCTAAATACATAATTAACTCCCATTTTTAAATAAAAACATATATTTTGTGTACTAGACAAAATATCTTTTGTGTAGCCTTAAATATAATTGTTCGGCTTGTTTTTCCATAAATTGGTAATAGAAAACCTTTAATTGTTATCAGTTAAAATATAATTTAATAATAAGCCCGAGAAAGGGGAAAGCTTTAGCTTCATCTATGAATTAGGTTTCACTGAAAATATATAAGGATATTCACTTCATGCAATAAAAGTGATCCTATCCGTGTAACGAGAAGTGATTTATGTTCAGTTCGTAACGACATCCATTGTTACAGAAAGCGAGTAAAAACTTCAGTTGTAGTAATTTATAAGCTTTTTCGTTGGTGTTCTGCTGAGGCGTTAAAACACGTACTTTATAAAGTTTATTGGAGTAGTCACCATTTGTTTTCTGCAATCTATGTTCGGTTTTAATAATACTAATATACACTAAACCTCTTAAATATAAATATATTATTGGCTGATATGAGATGGTATTTTAGGGTCTTTAATTTCACGTGTGTATAATTAGTGGTTAATTTGATTAGAACATATGAAAAAATTGATAACATGAATAAACTGTTTGTTTTTTTATAAAAGTTTCAACTCATATGAACGTTTAAATTAAACAACACAAAAATATAATAAATTAACAAAAATGGAAAGCATGTTTAGACCAAATATATATCTCACAGTTAACGAACTTTCTATTTTCAACTGAATCTTATTTGCAGTGTTTTATTATAATATTTTGAAAGAGTTCTTTTTAAGTTATACTGTTTTAGAAGCGTTATAGTAAACTAATAAGAGCGAACTTGTATGATGAGTAAAGTAATATTAAAGTAAAACGGTATATTACTATCCACGACGTCCAAAATGCAAACGGTAATTCACTAGAATATTTGTAAATCTGCATTTGGTTTTAAGGAAATCCAATAACATTAGTTTGCATAATATAATTCACTACCTTAAAGTAAAAAATCTTCTAATTTATTCTAAAAAAGATAAAAAACGCGTGCTAAACAAAGTAATAGAGCCTTGTATAAAAAAATACAATAATTTGTGAAATGAGTAATAACTGACTGACATGGAATCAACTTGGAGCAAAAACTACTTAAGATACAAATACGAAAATTTAAATGTATGTTATTAAGGGGTCATAGACGCGCAATAGAAAATTCGCTGGTTTACTGCCAGCCACATTTATAACACATCAAACAGCAAATTCGGGACAAACGCTTAGAAACAAATGTTTATTGAATGTGTTTACATTAATTTTACCATAGCAACAAACTTTAATTTATTATTATTCTCAACCAAACATTTGTTCAGTTTAGGTTCTGATGTTCAAATGTATTTGTTCTGAAACAAATTATTTTGCAAATTTTAGAAAATCACAAAAACATTCCCCTCATGCTAGAATGAATAAGTAAAAAGACCTCTCCCCAACAGATCTCAAGGCTTTTATAGAAACCATTATAAACATGGGTACTATGCCTCTTCCTAGGCTTGAAGCATATTTTACATCCAAGTGGGAAAGTCGAATTCAGTTTTATAGAGACGTCTTTTCTAAAGATGAATTTTTAAATATTTTTTGGAGTCTCCATTTTAATCACGAAAGGGAGCAAGGGGATGCAAGGGGCAAAGCTTTTTTAATCAAACCTATTGTTGAACATTTTTGGAATGCGACAAAACTGTTTTATACCCCTAGCAGTAAAGTTATGTAGATGAAAGTACAATTTTTCGTTTAAGGGAAAAGTTAGTTTCAGAGTGTGCAATCCCCAAAAGCCCACAAAATTTGGCCTGAAACTGTTTGTACTTTCAGACTGCGTGAATGGGTACATCTATGATTTTATTCCATATTTTTGTAAAAATGATATAATACCAGGTTCTCCAATGTTAAAAACAACCCAGATTGTGAAGTCTCTTTAAAAATCGGTCATTTTGAAGGACCCTACCGACCCAACAACTGGCCTCCACGTTTACACCTATAGATACTACACCAGCCCCGAGCTGGCAAATGAACTACTAGATATGAATACTTACATAACTGGCACAGTAATGCCTACTAGGAAGAACATGCCTCCCGGACTGAAGAAAACTACAACAAAAATGAAAAAATGAGATATTATTTATCAAAGGAAAGGAAATGTGTTAGTGGTGGCATGGAGGGACAAGAGAGTTGTTCATATGCTAAGTACTGAAAGAAATCGCATCAAATCTGATATGAGTGAGATGCCAAACAAATGGCCTAATAAGCCCCCAGTATGAAAACCTAACATAGTATTGCAGTATACAAAACATATGGGGGCTGTGGACCGAAGCGAATATTTTATCTCATCGTATGAATTTATGAGACGAACCAAAAAAAGGTAGCGAAAAATGTTTTTTGGCTTCTGGAAGTATGTATTATAAATTCTTACCTCTTATACCATCACATACAAAAGGATAACTACTAAAAAACCTATAAACCACCTAGCGTTTTGAAAAAGCCACGTAAGGTCCCTGGTTTCTGACAAGCTGACCTCACAAGTTTCTTCATCTCGGAGACGCGGACGACCATCCCAAGGACCTAGGGAGCAACGGCTGGATGGTAAACAATACTTCATGGGCAAGAGATAAAAAGGCTCGGCTAGATGTGTCGTTTGTTTGAAGAGAAAAAACAAAGAAAGGAAACAGTTTATTTCTGCAAAAATTTTAATCTCAAGCCTCCCTTTATCCTGAAGATTGCTTCGAAATATATCACACAAAAACTCAGTTTTAGATTTTTTTACATTTTCTGTTTAGTGATTTACCTTTAATGATTCTTTGTTTATAACCAATAATACACATTCTTTTAATCATATTTGTTTTTTATTCATACCAGAATTATAGAATTAAAAAAAATTCTATAAATAAAAAATCACCAATTTTTCACTATCAATTTATACTATTTGTATAGTATCGCAAATTTTTTATTTTAACCATATTTGTTTTTCAGTGGTAACAAACATATAGAACTAAAAAAAGTAAAACTTTAACAAATAATACTTTTTTTTTATTTTTCGCCTAATTAGCACTAGAGTGATTTTTTACTCTTATTATGGAAGCGTAAGAAGGGCCAATTCTTAAATAGTTTTATCTGAATCACGCACGTGTTCACTCGTCCATTATCTGGTACTGAATGACCTTGCGATGCGGGGTTCGTGTCTTCTGCCTAATGGTGTTTTAATCTAAAGGTAGGATTCCTTTGCTGCGACTGTAACGACTACAGCCGAGCGGCTCCAGTCGATCCGAGTCGCTTGGTTAAATTCTTATGGCGCGACTAGTACAGTTACATTTAGAACGTCATGGCAGATAGATCATTTTTGGCTGCGTATCTTCTACTTGAGGAAGAGGAGGAAGAAGAGTTGTTATTATTGGCCCATCTTCAAAAAGCCGAACCTAATCTATTGTACCAAGTAAGGCGAGAAGAAGGATTTCAGAATATTCTAATTCAGAGACATTTTCTAAGTGATGAATCAACGTTTAGAAAGTTTTCCCGCTTGAACACAAGCCAGTTTAATTACATTTTATCGTACATTAAATCATCCATGTTTAAAAGACACAAAATACTTTAACACAGTAAAAAAAACACTCCAGCCGCCACGTCTGTTACGACTATACTGCTCATGTCAGCAGTTGAGTCGTACGGCTCAAGCCGCCTCACCGGGGTCGCTGCAGTCGCGCGGCGCTAGATGCTCCTTAGGAATGGGTTCCATTTACTTCCATTATAAGGAGTCCATTACGTCTGAAGCCGCGCGGCTGCAGCCGTTACAGTCGTGGCATGGGAATCCCACCTTAAGGATGCTGTCGAATATGGTGCTTGACTGGAAGTGGACTTTTTTCATTTAATAGAGTAGATGAGTCGAAAGTAATTTGTTTATATATTTTTAATTTTTTTATAATGATTAGTCCTTTGGAACATTTGTGCAATATTTGCATGTTGCTAAGTACATTAGAATAATAATTATGAATAATTATGAGGTGTCCTGCAAATTTAGATTCAACCGGGTTGAGGTTTCTTATTGGTGCATGTTCCTTAAATCTAATGTTAAAAGATCTTCCAGTTTGGCCGATGTAATGTTTGGGGCCAATATCGCAAATTATTTTATATATCCAGCTTGCTTTGAAAGGGAATTTTTCTTTATTTTTGAGTTTTATAGCTTTGTCTAAATTATTCCTTGTTTCGATGAAAATGTATATCCTTGTTTTTTTTTTTTAATATCCTTCCAGCGACGTTTTATAATAATAAGGCTTATTCCATTCTGATGTATTTGATATTATCATTTTTTTTTTATTTAAGTTAATTATTTTTTAATATTTTGTATATGATTGTGTGGTCGTATCCGTTTAAAGTGGCAATTGGTTTTATTATTTTGATTTCCTGATTAAAATTGTATTTGTTCTTGTGAGTGCCAAGTATGAAATTATTGGTTTATGCGGCCATTTTGTGGTTGGGATAGTGATCATAAGAAGCGTGTATTGTATGGGCAGTCTGTGTTGGTTTCTTGTATAAATTAAATATAAATTTTGTTTTGTTTTTACTATAGTCAAATCCAGAAAATTTATATTTTACTTTTTTCCATTTCGCTGTTGAAATTGAGTGATCGGTGTATTCCATTTAAATAAATTTAAAAAATATTCAACTGTCTTATAGAGTCTGAGAATAGAGAAATGGTGTTACAACATATCTGTGATAAAAACGTATATAAATTTGTGAAATGGTTTTGATGAGGTCATTATGGATTTAGTTTCTTCGTGCTTAAGAAATTTTATTAAATTCCACATAGTTTAGTTTATTAATTAGGATTAAATATTTAGGCCAAACAATTAGGAGTGTAAAAGTAAGAAGTAAAGAACATTTTTCACATTTTAAAGACAACCGGCTCGATAAATCAGCTATGGCTAAATATTGTCTGGAAGAAAATCATTTTTTAACGTAGAGAATACAACACTTCTAAAAAAATGTTACCAAACGGAATAATCTTGAGGCTTGGGAAACTTTATCTATATATGGATATAAGCGAAATACCACTCACTCACTCATTAAAAAACGATTTCTTCAAAACTACAGAACGGATTGGAATGAAATTTGGTATGCAGCTTCCTCTAGGACCATAGACGCTCGCTAAGAAAGGGTTTCAAAAAATTTGAAATGTTAGGGGGAGTTTGGGGGGATCAAAGTTATTAAATCACGATTTCTCAAAAACTACCAAACGGATTGAAATCAAATTTGGTATTTAGCTTCCTCTAGGGCCATTGGTGCTCACTAAGAAAGGGTTTGAAAATATTCGAAATTTTAGGGGGGGGGGGGTTGTGGGGGGTTGAAAGTTATTAAAAAACGATTTCTTCAAAACTAGCGAACTGATTGGAATGAAATTTGGTATGTAGCTTCCTCTAGGGCCATAGGCGCTCGCTAAGAAAGGGTTTAAAAAAATTCGAAATGTTAGGGGGGGTTTGGGTTGATCAAAGTTATTAAATCACGATTTCTTCAAAACTACCTAATGGATTGGAATAAACTTTGGTATGTTGCTTCCTCTAGGGCCATAGGTGCTCATTAAGAAAGGGTATGAAAAATTTTGAAATTTTAGGAGGGGTTTGGGGGGATCAAAGTTACTAAAATCCTAATTTCAGATCTTTTATTATTATGAAAATAGTGCTTTTATTATTTAAGATCTATATATATATAAAAGCCAAATACCACTCACTGACTGAACACTTAAAAAGAATACAATTACGTTAAAAAGACTGAAAATACCAACCACCACGGGCAACGCCGTACTTGTCAGCTAGTATATTAATAAAAATAAAGACATAATAGTGAACAACGAGTTAGGCCCCATATATAACTCTGTATTAATTTAGATTAACCAAATACAAATTTACTTTATATTAATTATTCTATGAACTAATTATTTTATATAAACTAATTACATTGTTTAATATTAAAAACTAACATAGAAAATTATATTTAAAACATAATTCACTTTTAATATCTTAATTTGTAGGCCTAACTTTCATCATGTTAGATTTACTTTGTTTGTTTCTAGGCAAACTTACATCGATTTGCAATTTTTGTTTTTGTTGTTGTCGTTCTTTTCCATGAAAAATGTTTGTACCAATGAATATATTTATAAATAATAAATATTTGTTTTTTTTGTCATATTCATTTATACTAAGTTTATTTTATTTATTTTTAAGATCAAGTATATTATTATTGTTATTATATCTATCTGCATCAATATTTACTTTCTCATATGGCTATTTACTTAAATTTATCATAGCAAAATAATTTGTGTCATTTTAACTTAAACATTGTATTTATAAAGATCATGTATTCACATAATCATAACTTGTAAGCCTAACTTGCATCATGTTAGTGTTGTACTTTGTCCGTTTCCATTAAAACTTAGCTTGATATAGGCTACAATCTCGTATATATCCCACGTAGCACACATACGAAAAAAAGACGTCGTTTAATGGGATGGATGGTAAATTAACGGTTATTCGTTAATTATTTTACGTCTTTTTTAACACGTCGGTTTTTCGATTGTAATTTACGTTGAAAAAACGTCGCATAGTAGGATATAATGTTGGAAAACGGTTAGTGGTTAATTTTTGACGTTTGTTGTAAAACGTCAGTTTTTCGATTGTAATCCTTAGTCGAAATAACGGTAATTTTCCGTTTAAGGGTAACGATTTTATTGAAAACGAAAACGGTCAATAGAAACGCCTGCTTGTGATCGCATGAAATATTCCTGTGGTTTTAAATTGAGACCCTATACTGTTAACATTCTGTTGAATTTGAATTTAACAGTTGGAATGGTTATAATTATGCATTAAAGGTAAGTTTTATAACAACTAATAATAATGTAATTATTTAACTATTGCAATAAATAAGTTGTATTTTCATAAAACAAAATGAAATATAAGCATAAGCTAAACATTTTTTCGATGGTACATTTTCTTACCTAATTTACATATTATGTAATTAAAATAATGAATTGTATTTTATGTAAAATAATACAAAGTAAACAGAAAAGTATTCTTCTCGGTGCAAAACAGTGCATTCTTTAGTCACTTGCAACTTGCAAACGCAAACAGTGTTCCTGTGTTGTGGCTTGTGATACTGAACATCTCTTTTGACGGGACAGTTTAAAGTTTTATACAATTAATTACTCTTCAAAGTGTTAAATTTCAGGTAAGTTCGTAGGCTACCTAATTTAACATTTAAAAATAACTTGGTAAACTAGGGCCTAGTTTGTGTATTGGCTATTTAAGTTAGTGTTTAATTATTTTTAGGTTATGTCGGTTTAAAAGTTTTATTAGATTATTATATTAGTTTTTAAAGACTTATTAGATGTTATATCATTTGCAGCCTAAGTTACATAAATAAATATAGATTATTTAATAATAATAACATCTTTCATGATATATGGTGTACATAGCGTACCATAAACAATAAGTAGTTGAATATTAGAAAAAGTAGGCCTAGCCTAGGCTAGCAATCTATGGCCTTCCTATTACAGAAATGTATGAAGTTCATGTAACTATATGGAAAGCCTTTTCTTTTGTAGTGCTTTCAAATTTTCTTTATTACAAAATAGGCTAATAAAAATTACATAACGTTAGGTTATGGTGTAGGTAGTTTTATAGCTCAATCATTATTAAAAATTGCATTACATAGTTTCTACACTTACTAAGTAATAAATTACAATAAGTAGTAAAAATTTTGTTTTGTAGCAAATTCTAGTCGGAAAACATGTAAGCAATTACTTTTATTAAACAAAATTCTGTAGCTGCAGCTGAGTTACGGTTTAAGGTTTACCTTCTTATCTAGATGGTAGCCTAGTTGACAAGGTTATTTGGCGGAAGTTTACTATTCGGCCCTAGGCTAACCTATTGTAACAGAAATGCAAGAATAATAATAAAAAAAACCTAAAAGGTTCTAACCTATAGTATTTAGTCACAGTATGTTTACATGTATTCAACATTTAACAGTATAATGTAAAACAACGTCGTTGTCTGCAAAAATATTGGGCTAGGGTCGAATAGTAAACTTACGCTGGTTTTTCTATGATCGTCACTGAATTAGCCTAATTGGGTAAGACTTACAACACGCCTCCTTGCAATATTGCTGCAGAGGTAGGCTAACTTAACACCATGTTAGCAAGAAAATTATGTATAATGTTTAAATGTTTATCATATTGTTTTTAATTACCTATAGTATTAAACGTAACAACAAATCTAATTAAGCCTATTAATAACAATTAAGGTAGGCTAGGCCTATTAAAAAAACCCTTTAAAGTAAACTTAAGTTAACTTACGTCTTGGTAAGTTATGTTAAATAGGCCTACATGTGAATTTATACAATACGGTAATACGACACTGCTTTACTTCCCTATCCAATGCTTTTACCGGAAAAATAAAGAGTTAGTACGGGTAAGTTACATAAATTGTAAAATTGTAATAAAAACAAACTTAACTAGTTATCGTTTATCGGGATATGTGAAAATATAACACTTTTTATCAGACGATTAATATAAACAGGGTACCGTAGGCCCTAACTTATAAATAATTTTGTCAATATTATTTAAAGACATAACACCAGATTACAACCTACGCTCTAAGAAATAATGCAATTGTATTTACCATATGTATGGGGTCATAGCTTGTTTTTAATGTTATACACATAATATATCCCATTTATAATAAGATAAAAACATAAAAAAATATCATCAAATGTAAACAATGTGTATAATTTTATTGCAGTTAATACTTGCGCTAAACAAATGATCCAATTAGGCCTATATTACCATTAGGCTATTATTACATGATATAGCCTGCATATAAAATTCAATTAGAGGGTCATTCCATGTCAAATCAACAGTTTTACTACATTTTGAACCTGACAATTTCAGAAATCAATAAAATTTGGCTGGGAGGTTGCCTTTATGTGTAGAATAAGAAAAATACAAAATTTTATTAATTTATCTCTATTGGTTAGTGAGTTATGACTACATGAAATTCCCAAAAACGCACGTACTCGAAAACTTAAAACTTAAATTGTGCCTCTCCTACTGAAGATAAAGAGCTGGAAAAAATGTAATTTTGTAGCATTTTTCATGGCCTTTAATATTGCATACAACACAATATAGTAACTTATAAGAGGAAAATTATTTTTCAAAATCAACTAAAATTTTTTATTTGGAATTTTTCAAAATGCGCCGGTTTTAAAATTTTGAAAAAAATTAGAATGAACCTTTATATACTTATAAACATATATTGTAAATTTAAACTTGGGATCACAATGGGTTCTAATATAAAACTTTGTTCATAAATAGGCTTGCATAGGTCTCTCAAGAAAAATTATACTTAAAATCCATAAAACTATATAACATTTACTCTAATTTATTTTTATGTAAAAAGCAACTTAAATCTATATATACAAAAACTTCTATGTTGGACTTTCATAACACTACAAATCATTTATGTAGTCATTAGCCTATATGCTTTAACTATTTTACTTGTTTCTTGTTCATTGAGGTTGTAAACTCTTCCCGCTGGGGGTCACTGAATTTACTTTACATAAGACATGATTTGCTGGAAGTCACAACACATCTTGTCTTGAAGGATAAGAGAAAGAAGCTGATGGACCAGCTGGGTGCAAGAAAGAAAACTTGACCTCATCAGCTGCTTCTTCTTTCGCCAAAACATATTCCAACCACCACTCATTCTCATTTATTATGGTTACATAACCACTGATTTCCTTGATTCAAAGTTGGTCTTGTAATGCAGTTACTTTTTCAATTGATGAATCATTTAAAAGTGAAGCTTCAATGATGCCTCAGCCTCGTCATCAAATGGCTCTTTGACATTAGTGAAAAGTTTTTTTTCAGCGCAGAATTGCTTTTTTAAATTTTAGTTGAAGAATAAGTTTTAGATCTACCCAACTTTCGTTTATCAATAGGTGACTCACCTAAGTCATGGAGAGAAGCATTTAATGTATTCACTACTGCTAATGGCGATGAAAAGTTATGGCATTCTGGATCAAAGTTGCCAACCGCATTTAACGTACTCACATTTTCTGATAGTACTTTAACGTACTACTATAACTATGTTTACTACTTTATTGTAGGTTAGTTATATATTATTTATAATAGTCACCATTAATTTATGGCTGTGAATGACATAATTTTTATTTGTTATAAAATAACCACTAGGCTATTTGTGAAACCAAACTTGCAACCTACAAAAAATGACAATTGGTTGTTGTAGACAAATTCTTAATTCATCTGGCAGCTTGATTCTAAGTGTTAAGTAATTTAATTAAGAGAAAAGTTTACTGTAGTCAAGATAAAGTCAATAAATATCCAATGTAGCCTACAAGTTCTCTATTACAAACTAAAACTTTGTCATTACAGTATTTGTTAAAAGATTTATTTGAACAGACATGACCTACCAATACAAGATATTGGCAAACTAACATTCGCAGCATTTAGATATATACAACATGTAGAATTTGCAAAACTATTCTGCAAAGAGTGTCGAAGAGAAAATAAAAATTTTAAGATTTAAACATAAGGTAGGCCTACAAAATATAAAAACAAGCTAGAACTGGGCGTAAAAAGATACAATCTATAAAGGGATGATATTGTTGCAATTTTTGTAACCCACACCAATATCAGATTTTATATAAACATTTACAGTAATTCACATACAAACTATATTATGATTTCTTAGATATTTAACAACATAATTATAAAAAAACAATTGATATCAAGCGTTTGGCATCAGCCCCAAGTAGCCTACTATTCTTATTTCATTTACGGTATCTTAAGAGTAAAATTAAAAGACAAACTAATATGTATAGGTACCATACCAACAATGTGTAGGACAAAATTTGAATAGGGATGGTGATAAAAAATTTGATAGTTCAAAAAAGAAGATATAATAGGCCCTAATATGGTACGGTTTTTATAACCAAAAACAAAGAAAAACCAGATTAGAATTTATTAAATACTGCAACTATTTTGCAATATAGATAGGTGTCGGTAATGCACAAATTTTGCATTTATTTTCAAGTACTGTACTGTAATGTATCATTTCATTGCAGCCTATTTAAGATCATAAATACATATATATTAATTAATTCTAAACCTATGTATGATAATAATCTTGAAAGACTTATGATATTCCAGTGGTTTTGTTTATTAGCTCAAAATTCATATCAATCTTTCTTTGAATGTATCATTAATAATTAATAATGTATTTAGTTATTATTATCAGACCAGTGGCATATTTTGATTAAATACTATGTATTTTTATGTTAATTAATAGTTTTAATACAAAAGCATAAATTTATCAATTTTGATAGTTTTAATTACTTTTTAAGAATAAGGACTATATTGGCAAAAACACTAAAATTAATATGTCATAAAACTTAAGTGATTTCAGTGGAAATATTTTGTTTCAGAGTCATTTTTTGTGTGCTGTTGAGGACCAATACAATTTATAACATGTGACAGGAAGCCACAAAGGGTTATGAAAATGATTTTAAACTGATGTGGCTCGAAATTATAATTTTGCAGGAAGAGCACCTTCAAGTTGTCTTCCAAATAATGTTGAAGATTATTTCCTTCATTGTAGCTAGGTATGTACCACATCTTTATGAGGTTATAGTAGTAGGTTATTGTAGTAGTGAATATGTAGGCTACTATAGCTAACTTATTCTTTCTTAGGAAATTAAGTTTAAAAAAAAAACCCTTTTTCGTCAGGTTGCATGAAAAATATTACTAATTTGTTCGCCCATGGTTTAAAAGACCGAGCCAAGGGAATAAGCAATAAAAGTAATATACAAACTTAGTTGAACAAGTTTATTTTACAGAAAGTTAGTCTAGTAACTTAATTGGCTATAAATGGTTATGTTATATTACATTTTTCTAGTTATGAAATTAAATTTATAAAATCTTTAAACAAAAAACTATCTAAGGTAAAATTATATTAGACTTTTATATTTTTTTAAACTAGATTGTTGTAGCCTAAATTGAATTTGATTGTCTTTTTGTTTGTTCACTAATTTTCTGGTCTGCTTCTCTATCAACTACAGCACACTGGTTGCAGTAGCTTGTCGTGTGCTCTTTACAAACATATATATTGCACTCTGCACAGGTGACTTTCGATTTGCACGCCAGGAACAGTAACAACACTTAAAAACACACGCCTTGCTATATTTATCGTAAGTTTAGTATTCTACATAAAAATTATAATTGGCGGGCAAATCAATATAATAAACAATTTTATAGTATCGTGGTTTTTAGCAAACAATTATAGAAGAAAGACCGATTAAAATAATAATCTTAAATGTTGACATTTATGAAATTTTAGATTTGGTTACATGTGTATCACATTTATCATGACTTGCCTTCCTGTGGCACCTGGAGCTCGGGGACGCCTGTCCTGTTGGGTTCCCACCAGTTTCTTTATGTTCTGTTTCAACTGTTTCTGCAAATTTTCGATCTGGCATGGAGAGGTCTTTTGCAAGTCTTTTAAGAAATTGTTTTCTCAGTTCATCATCATTAGTATTAGCCACATGTAGGTATAATATAAGAATTAACTCCAGCAATATTTAGAAGTGCGAAGAACAAAGCCATAGACCACCTGTTGGTTTTTCTTTAGGAATGAGAAGACTTCAAGGCCCCTGACAAATACAACAATCCGAAAAACGCCTTTATCTCAACATTAGTAGTATCCTTGGCATCCCTTTCTCTGGCATATTTTGGTCTGAGCTTCGCTATTTAAATATTAGTAAATCTAACAATATCATCGGTAAAAAACTGAAACAGTCTCGTGGTTCAGTAGCATTTCTAGCAACACTCCGAGGCCCAGGCAAATGTATTCTGAGAATATTGTGAGGAGCATGTCTTACGACTTGAGGTGGATTGCATAAATACCATTTGGTGGCTTGGTTTCTTCCTAGAATGTAATTTGTGTTTCTGGTAACATCATATATAGGGACAGACACAGGTGGTTCTTCCTCATCGGCCAACAACTCCGTGTCAGTATTGTGGTCGCTTTCCTCTTGGGAATCATCACTTCCGTCATCACTTTCACGATCAGAAATATTCAGTTCTGTCTCGGCTTCAAGTAGTAACCTTCTAATAAACTCTTCTTCTTCACGATTCATTGTAAAACATCAACACTGAATTAACTATGAACAATTTTAACAAGAAGAACAAGTCACACACGGTTAAACAGACCGTGTTTTCGACATTCACAAAGAGTTGCACACGGGAATATCGACCAAGCACCAGACAATACGCACAGAACTAGTTGAAGACTGCGGCTAGACTGACGATCGATATGGCAGCTTGTAGGTGATGAGAGTGGGGAAGCTGTGAAAAAAATGGCTGTGTTCGAGCGGGAAACATTACAGGTAGAGCATAACGTCTAAGCGCCCGGTCGAATAGACCGTGGCGCGACCAATTAAAGGTTAAAAACACTCTGGTAATAGAACTAAAAAAAAAATTAAAAATCTATTTCTCGGCATGAAATCGTGTAGGCATATATATTGTTTTATTAAATCTTTAATCGGTATATTTGTGTATAGCTTAGTCATATATGTACTGTCAATTTGTGATTTATTACTAAAATTGTCCAATTAAAAATAAGCTCTTTTTTTCTCAGGAAATAAAAGAAGTAATTTAAAGGTCAAAATTATATAGGTAATAGTGAAATCTTTTTACAAATAGTTAAGTAATTTTGTACATTAACCCAAATAGGGACACGATCATACAAACTTTACCTCATAATTTTATAAGTATAAAATTATAGATGATTATAAGTCCTAATTTCAAGATGAAACCTAAGGATCTATATCACTTACAGAAGAATGCTTAAAAGATCTTTAAAAGTTACATTCGATGCGGTAGGCCTAAATGGGTAGGGCTACGATACAAACAAAAAATAACTAAAGTACAAAATAACTAAAGTGCTTAATGTACAACCTAATTTACAAAATAAAAGTAAAATTAAACTTACCTACTGATTATGAATAAGTTTAATTTACAAAATAAACATAAAATTAAACTTACCTACTTATTATGAAAAAGTTTAAATAAAAAAAAAAAAACAATTTCTGACTGAATACAAAATTTGCTTCCTCAAATACTATCATAAAATGGTTTATTGGGTTACACAGCAGTTGGACTGTATCATGACGCCCATACCCATGAGTAGAAAGCTCCAATACGTTAAGGAAAATATGTATATTATTAATTATAGTAAATTATTTTTCTTGTAAGAGATTTATTTAAAAGTAGTATTACATAAAAATGGTTTAGCACTAGAATATGTTTTAAATGTTATGCACCATTTGATTATAAATATACTTATTTAATTTTTTACAAGAGTTTAAGCATTAGCTGCTGGTCACTACTTAGTGGGGCCTCTAGGCGCGGTGTAGCTTTGTGTATTTTTATTGACGGAGTAAAGGTACAGACTCATTGCTGTGTGGGTTAATATTTCGCCTGAACAGCCAAATTGGCTTCCCAAATTTTAAACATTTTTTGGGGGGTTCATAAATTTCCCCGGACGGACTCCTTTAGTCGAAGGAGGGGAGGGTATGCTTGATCCCAT
>JAGFPH010000843.1:26766-41063 GCA_018207615.1 Philaenus spumarius
TTTTTTTTTTTTTTTTTTTTTTTTTTTTTTTCTTTCCGGAGCGAGGGAGGAAGCTCTGCCAGCCAACATCAAGGGTCGGAACCTCTCGATAGTGTGGAGATCGCATCCACTAAACCACCCCCGCTCTGTCATCGACGCCATCCTGGGACTGCTGTGGCATTACTTCAGGATGGTCGCCTGACTATCTGTATGTTTTCACCTATATTCTACTCTCTTCTTCCTTTTGGCTCAACACCGATCTTGCCCATTTTGCCACTTCTCGCCACTGGTGTTTCTTGGCCATCATAAAATTGGCAATGGATGCCACATCTGGTACTATCCCTACCTTTTTTTCTAGATCATTCCTATCTCTCTGCCATCGTAGGCAATGGAAGAACGTATGTTCCACGGAATCTTCTTCTCCACAGTATTTACACCTAGGATCTTCCCGAATTTTGAAACGGTGTAGATAGACCCCGAATTCGCCATGTCCCGTGAACAGCTGAGTTGTGTAATAGTCCATCTCTCCATGTTTCCTTTCGTACCACTTCTCTACGTCAGGGATTAGTCTTTTGGTCCATTGTCCCACTTCTATGTTTAGTGACCATCGTGCCTGCCATTTTTCCGTGGTCATCTTCCTCAGCTCCTTCCTTGGTATAAAATTCTGCGCCATTTCTTTAGCAGTCCTCTCCTCCACAAGCAGATCAATCGGTGGCATTCCTGCTATTACCAAAGCCGCCATAGTCGACACCGTCCTATAGGCACTTATTGTTTTTATTGCCATTCTTCTCTGAATTACCTCTAACATGGCTTTGTATTTTTTAAATTTAAGCGCTTTCTGCCATACTGGAGCTGCATACAGTACTATCGACATCGCTGCTCCTGCTAAGACTTTTCTTTTACTACTCCTCGGACCCCTAAGGTTAGTCATCAGTCTTTCTAGGGACTTCACCACTCTCACCGTCTTTTCCGAAACCTCTCTAACATGCTCCGTCATTTTCGCACCTCTATCAAACGTCACTCCTAGGTATTTCACTCCTTTGCTTTCCATTACCTCTTGTCCTCCAATCAGTATTTTAAAGTTCCTTATACTTCTTTTAGCCACCAGCAGAACTACTTCCGTTTTATTTGGTGCAATTGCCAAATCCATCTTCTCCAGCCAATCGCAGATTTTTATTGCTGCCTCATTTATTTTGGTCTCTAAGTCACATGCATTTCTCGCTCTGGCTACAATCGCAAGATCGTCAGCAAATCCAAGCGTCTTCACTCCTTCTGGCATATCCAACTGTAGCACACCATCGTAATATATGTTCCATAGAGTTGGCCCAAGGATAGACCCCTGTGGGACACCGCATCTCATTTCCAGTTCATTGCCTTCACTTATTATTATCCTTCTATCATCAAGATAGTTCATAAGTACTCTTACTAAGTAGTTCGGCACCTTCCTCCTTATTAATATATTTACAATTTTATCCCATGATGCGCTGTTGAATGCGTTCTTTATGTCAATGGTGACTAAGGCACAACAATCTCTTCTCGCATAATTTTTAATTCGTGTGATGTCATCGACGAGCTCGTTCACCTTTTCCATTGCCTTCACCGTTGAAAAAGCCTTCCGGAAACCAAATTGATTTGGAGACAAGCCTCCGTTTCTCTCAATTGCTTCATTTATCTTGTCTACTAGTAACCTTTCAAATATCTTCCCCATTCCATTCAGCATGCATATAGGTCTATAACTTATCTTATCATCCTTATTTTTCTTAGGTTTTTCTATTAGTACCAATCTTGCTACCTTCCAGCTGGTCGGAAAAAACCCTGTAAGTAGCAGTCTATTCAGTAGGGCAGCTATTACCGCCGAATGTTGAATTGCTAACCTTTTTGTCACTTCTGGTGGTATCTTGTCTGGCCCCGGTGCTCTGTGTTCTCTCACTTTTTCCCCCGCAAACTTTACATCTTCTGCGGAAAACAGTTCTACTTCCGACGTTTCCACTTCTGGATAACTCCAGTTGATTTTTTCCCTCCTTGGAAATAGCTCCTGGGCTACCTTCATTTTCCCTTTGTCGTCCAGAGTATTAGGTTTCATTCCACGAATCTTTCCACGAACTATTTTGTAGGCACGTCCCCAAACGTCACTATCCAACTCTTGACATAGATGTTTCCATGCATCCGACTTGGATTGACTTATTTTCCTCTTTAGTGTAGCTTTCGCATCCCTGTATTTTCTATTGAGCTCAATTTTTTCCTCTTCCATATCGCTCCTATTCTTACTCTTGTTTCCTCTAACCATTTTCCTTCTTGCCACTAAGCACAATTTCCTAAGTTCTGATATTTCTGACGTCCACCAGTACACTCCTTTTTTGAATATCCGTGTGTTTCGTTTCTTCTGGAATGCTACATCACATGCCGCTCTTACAGTATCGTCAAATTTACGGACAGTTATCATGTCAGTCCTACCCTCTCCATGTAAAGACGTTATAAGCTTTTGGTCGAAAACTTCCATATCCTCTGTCTTAACGATCCAGCCTCCCAGTCCATAATTCCTATTCGCAACAGCAACTTCTTGACTAGTTGTTACCACTTCGAAGAAAATATAAGCGTGGTCACTGAGGTTCTCTTTATAGCTTACTCTCCAATCTTTAATTCTATCTACCATTTCCTCAGAACAAGACGTTACATCTATGTATGATATACTGCTTCCTCTTCTCCATGTAGGATAATCCCCATTATTCATTACGTACAGGTTAATTTCATCTAGCCATTCAGTAAGCATCTTTCCTCTTTCATCCTCCACCGGTGCTCCCCATCTTGCTCCTTTGGCGTTAAAGTCCCCTACTGTTATTAGACTTTTCCAGTTGTGTTTCTTGATCTCGATCTTAAGATCATTTAGGAACCTTTCATAGTACACAATACTTATATTGGGAGAGACATAGCAGCCGACAATGGTCATACCTTCAGTTGTAATCCATACAAATCCTTTTCCCGACCCTTGGTCCTTAATGACGATATCCCTACAACCCACTGTAATCGCCACATCCATGTTATCATCAGTAAACCACGACACACCTTCCACCCTCTTTTTATTTGGTTCAGCTACCACCACTATATCAACTTTGTCTTCGACCATCACTTTCTCCAGGAGATCCATTGCCGCTCTACATCTGTTTAGATTGCTCTGTAGTACTCTCATCTCTAGGAATTGTTTTTAGCTCACTTAACCCATTACTGACCGTTCCAACTTTATTATTAGCTTGACTGTTATGTTTACCAGTAACTTCCTTCTTGTTCGGAGTCGATACACTTCTACGTGCCTTTCTTAATGCCCGTCTGAACTCCGGACATCTATTACTACCAGCCTTGTGACCTTTCTCTTCACACACCGGACACTCGCTTTCTTCCTTATCACACTCTTGTGTAGAGTGGCCCTTATTACCACATATAAAACAGCACTTTGAACGATCTTCTCCCTTACAATCCTTCGCTCTGTGTCCATATCCCCAACATCTATAACATTTCATAATGTCAAGCCTTTCTTCTATCTTTCCTCTGATAAAACCAATGTTAACATATTTTTTCCTCAGTAGTAAATCTGCCGCCTTCCTATCTGCCGCCACTGTTACTGTTTGCATGTTTCTTTTCATTGGTCTTAACTCACCCACCAAGATATCTCCTTGTGCTTCCCCCACTTCTATTTTTAGTGCCTTCTCGACTTCGTCTTTGGTCAGCGAAGCGTCTAAGTCTCTTATGTACAGGGTCTGTTTATTAGTGTATTCTTTCCCTGCTTTTCTAACCCTTACTCCATTTACGCTCTCCTCCAATCTATGTTTAATTTTCAAGCTTTCCTCCTCTTCACTATCTGTAACTATCAGGAGCTCTCCGGCTCTCGTACTTCTTATTGATCTTATCACTCTGGTTTCATTCAATCCTTGTAGTGCCTCCTTCACCTTTTTCAACAGCTCCCCATACTCACAGTCCTTTTTCGTTACAACAAGCGCATTGGTACTAAATTTCTTCTGATTCCTTAGATTACCATCTTTCTTTTCTTTTCCTTGTACCACCCCTTCTTTTGGAAGGTACAGGTGTGCCTTCACATTCGGCTTTATAAGAACGGCTTGCAAGATTTTTTTCATTGTATCCACATCCACTCCTGCTACCTTGTGAACAGAAAAGTTCTTTATCCCCAGACCTCTCACTTGAGTGCACACTTCCGTTAACCTATACCACAAATCCTCCACTGTTGTGTTACTAATAATTTTTATGATTCTCCGTTTCGATATCGTCTGTATCCCCTCTGTCCCTCTATCACGAGTGGAGGAGAATTCCAGTATCTCAATTGGTTCGGTCAATTCTAGAAGTTCCGGAAATCTATCCTTATACAGCCTCTGTACGTACTTTTCCATCTGTATATCTGATTGTTCTACAATAACAACGCTACATTCTCCATACGATGTTACTGGATTCCCATAGATCTCTTCAATGTTTTTAAATACCCTGTTGTCCCATTTTCGGATCCTTATCGCATCAAACTCCTCGAAACTGGTAATTGCCTGTAAGTCTTCTTCCTTAACTTTAAGAGCCCATGTTGGTCTAAACATTTGATTTTCCTCTAACTCCAAGGTTGAGGTGCCAACCGACTTGCCATTTGGTGTTGTTTGTGTTGCCACTGATACTAGCCTTCTTTGTCTCAGATTATTACTATCCCCTGTGCTGCCACTATAAGGATCTTCTCTCTTTGGTTGCTTGTTTCCCCCTTCTATTACAGGTTGTCTGCATTGATCGTGAACGAGTTTGTGCATAAAGTCTGTCATCTTTCTTGCTGTCAGCCTTGATACCATGTTATTTAGTGTTGATACTTTATCTTTGATCTCCCTTTTGGTGTTGACATTTCCCCTAACCAATTCTGTTAACTCCTTTACACTTCTGGTTATTTTTCCGATTATTTCATCTATCTTTTCTACCTCCAACATATTTTTTGTTATTTCTCCTTTGACCCTTAGAGCCTCATTTTTTCTCTTCCTTTTGTTATCTTCAGTCAAATATTCCGGAGAACTTTCTGAACCACTCAAACTAATTGTTTCTACCTTATTTAAATCAATGTTTCCATGCGAGAGTCTAGAGTCTACCGATCTACTTCGACCCATTGGTGGCGTCCTATGTAATTTCTGGATAGGGCAAAAAGGATTCTTACCAGCATCTATTCCAGTAGCTTCTTCTTGTGCTAGAGCCTGGTTTCCTACTCGTTGCACCTCTTTGCAGTCGCTTGCTGACGACCCGAGGGTGGCCTGCTCAGTCACCACCACTCGTGCCGGTTCTGGGTGTCCGTCACCCTGTCCAGTAATTTCTAAATCCTTTTTTGTGTCCATTTCATACCAATTTACCATTTAACCATTTAACAAGTGCCTAATTTCAAGTAGCGGCACTAACTCGCCACTGCAACACACCTTCACGGAGTTATGAGGCATTTTATAGGGCTGCCTGTGTCACCAGACAGTCCACCTCCTCTCGAGTGTGCCCCCCTTGTTCACGACTGCTTATTCGTCAGGAAATCTGCTTATTTCGCAGCTAACCAACCATATCTGGTGGCCACTCCACTATCCACAACCTGTGGACGCGCCTGGTAGCATAGGGATGCCTCAGGATGCTTCAAGCCTAGGAAGAGGCATAGTACCCATGTTTATAATGGTTTCTATAAAAGCCTTGAGATCTGTTGGGGAGAGGTCTTTTTACTTATTCATTCTAGCATGAGGGGAATGTTTTTGTGATTTTCTAAAATTTGCAAAATAATTTGTTTCAGAACAAATACATTTAATCAGATTTTCATTAAAAAATAACTGAAAATATTCAATTGGTTCAGATTCAACAGTAATACAAGACGGTAAATTGGGCCCCTGATTCACATTGTAAATTGGAATAGTTTTAGTTGGGCCAGTGTCGATTGTTGTTACATTTTTGAATAGGCTAAGCCTACCTTAAATATTTTCTTCTTCCTATTCAACATTGTCTTCCTCACTACTCTGTTCTTCATTACTTACATTATGTAATAAATTGTCTTCAAAGTCCGCAGAAAGAATGGTGTCGTCGATTACACTTGAAAAAGTTGCGTCCATCATACCAAGTAGGCCTACAAACTCGTCAAAATCAAGTTCATCTTTATTCGCCATTGTTAGAAATTATAGTCAATACTAAAAAACAAACTATACACTAAAATAAGATATCTAAAACACAGTAATAAGTAAAACATAGTTTCACACAACAATAACACGCTCAAGAATAAACGTTAGTAAGCAAGAACTGAGTATCAACTGTTCACTGTGTAACGGGAAGCGTTACAAAAATGAAATTGTGATTGATTAAACTGTTAAAAAAATATGTCGTCGAAAAACTTGAAAGATAAAAAAATGTTCAAACTAATAAAAAACGGTATATGTGGATTATCACTCACCTACACTTCATTACTCTTAACTACCTTTAATACTCGTCGCTTATTATTCAACTTTAATTACACAAAATACTTCTCTCTCTTTAACCTCCACTACAAAAATTATTCACCATATAACTCACCTTAACTCCAACTTACAAATCCACAGTTCACCTTAAAAAACTTCCTTTATTTTACCTTACAAAACTTCTTCACTTTAACTCTTAAAAAAAAAAAATAATATTCCACATATAACATATTTCTATGCTTTCTTGACTTACTATGCATATCATTACTTATAAAAATTCTTTATTATTAATTTAACTTCTCAGGTTGTGGATCCTTGACTGTGAAAGTACACGCAAGACGGTAAGTCATGGTTAATGAACGGGATTCAAGACATTGTGGCGAAACAACTGTGTATTTACTCACTCATTTCCATAAAGCTATTATTCAGAAACAAATTAATCATTATCATGTGAATGGAATACAACAAACTGTTAGAAATTAACATAAAATACAATCTATAGCTAAGTGAAATAGGCTTGAGGCGCAATTTAAAATTAAATGAAGTTATCTATATAAAAAAGTAAAATTTTGAATGCAGACTAAATTTCATTAATTATTATGGCCATTTATACTCACTAAATTGTTCGAATCGATGTTTATACCTAGGATTTTCATGATTTAAAACGATAACTTAGTCACTCACGTGTTCTCTATTACGCCATACCAAAACCACGTTGTTCAAAAATTAAACTTTCACAAATTACATCTTTCACTCGTTGGATCTCATCGACCAAGTTTATATAGAAGGTACCTTGTTAGCACTTTCTATTCCATCACTTTTTTATACTCTTTTCAACAAAAATCTACATTTTTCGGTTGAAAACTCCAACTCTCACACAGCAAGTAGACTATTTCATCAGCCATCTTCCTTCCAGCAGCTAGCGGTACATTGCCTTCTCCATCAACCAAAGTTTCATCATCGACCAAATCAAGTTTGCTCTGACACAAATGCACTAATATAAACGTTTTTGTTATAATTTGCTCTTTACATATGTTTTCTTCCACATTATTATTGTTAGTTATTTAAATTGTTTGTTATGTAACCATTTATATACCTTTTTAAATTGTTCTTTTCAACTGCGCCACTGTTTTTAGTTATTATGAGCTCTTCTACACTTTATATATTATATACTTTTAATCATTCATGTTTTTAAGTCTGATTTTTAATCTTTATTATTTTATGTTATCTAAATCATTATGCTTTAACTATTTTGCGTCTTAAATTAATTTATATATGCATATATGAATTATACATATTTATTATTGTATATTGCGTCTCTTTATCTACCAGACCATCCTTCTATGTTTTAGTCGTTATGGGAATTTACTTGTCAAATTTATGATATATCTGTTACATGGACTGTAAGTGTCACAACTGCCATCCAGCGAAAATATCCGCTTCCAGCGTACAAAGGACAACTGAATGCGCGCGCATGTGACAAAACAAAGGCTTATCTTGTTTGTCAACAGCTGTGATGCGTCACAGACCAAACAACACTTCTTCTGACCACTCAAGGAACATAGTCACGCATTCTATCGGTGTTTTGGTGAACTAAAATAAATAAAAACCTTCCTTTCGGCCAAGAGCGGAATATTCCGCTTTAAAACGCTTAGGGTTATATACGAGTGGCGGAATATTCCGCTTATCGCGTACGAAGGGTTAGTAACAGTGCAATGTGTCCTAAATATTGTATCTTATGGTTCATGTGTTTTAATGTGTGTTTATTTGTTATGAAAAGTTTTTATTTCAAATTTGACGTACAAATGGTACGTCAAATGGTATACAAATGGTAATTCAAAAATGGTTTGAAAATGCCTTAATGAAATATTCAAAACGATTGTCACCGACTAAGAAAAGAGTTACTTGGACCGTGAGCAGAACACAAAACAAGGAATTTTAAATTATGTAATTACCAGTCCATGAGGCAAAAACAAAATTATGTAATATTTTACAATTTATACGCCAATAATCGAAATGCAAATGTTTTTTCTCTACTATGTAGCACACTAAAGTAATATGTGCTAATGTGCTATCTTCATAGCCCTTTTACAGTTCAAGAACATTTTCCAACGTTCCGGAATCAGAAGTCCCTTCCATGGTCCAAAAGTGTCTGGAACATTATAGAGCATTATTGAACCTTCTGAAAGATTCTTTAACATTTCACATCAAACTCGAACATTCTGGAAAATTGTAGAAAATTTTTTCGTACAAATTGGAATATTCTGGAATATTCTGAAAGCTTATAAAACATTAAAATAAAGTTTCTTTAATATTAAAGACTTTTTATAAAACATCTTTATGAGTCTAAAACATAATTCACAAATCTAACAAGACGTTGACTATTCATAATTGGGTCACCATTAAAATTGCACAATAATTTTGTATATACCTTGAATTATAGAAATGTTTTAGGAATTTGTTTTACCCCATTCGTATAATTTGCGTTAAACTTGCTTCTTATGTGTGTCTGCATTCGTTCGAAAATTTTGTTTTCGTCGTAGCTTCAATTAGGTCTTAAAAATTCACTTTTTAAATGTCAGATAAACAGACAACCGGTTAGAACAAATTGAACACTTAAAATAAACTCAAACAAGTTTTAGATAAAAATAATTACCAACATGAGATTGTGATTTTACTACTCTAAAATATAAAATGACCATATATTTTCACATGATTCTTTGTAGGAGATCTGGTTTTTGGAATTGTTTTCTTACAAGAAGATGTTTCAAATTATATACAACTTGACGTAGATTCCCTTCCACGAATTGTTCCGTCCTTGGTAGTATCTTATACGCTGATAATTAATTCTCCTATATTATGTACTATGTTTATAGTTTCTTAAAATAACAAGTAATTAACGTAATTTAAAAGTTATTAATCCATTCGAAAACCAAATCGACACTTAGAATGTATAATAGTCTTTGAAACTGATGCCACGAGTATTAGCTTCTCACTTCTAAGCATTTAATTTTTCTCAGCATAAATCGTCAGTAAAACGATCGTAATAAACTTTGGCAATATAATTTTCTCAAACTCTTTTACTACCCCAATAAATAATAGAGAAGACCAAGATATAAAATAAAGAGAAACACTATTATCAAAAAAAGATTAGGATTTTAAATAATAATAATATTTCAACAGTTAGTTTGGATTAGATAAAATATTGCTGGGACATATTGGTTTTATGTTTCGAAATAGATATTTACAATGAAAAACATTACAAACGACTTTTACATAATAGAGATATTTTTATTTTATTCATAAACGCAAAGAAAAATAAAACAAAAAATAACATCTACTACTAAACATAATTATCACAACAAGTAAAACTACTTCAAATCTTAAAATTGGTTAAGTATGAAGAACAAAAAGTAACATAAACTTCAAACTAATGAATACTGTAAATGTTAGATAAAAAAAACTCTAAATTGAACTACAGTAGAGTCCCGCTAATCCGAAAATCCGCCTGTTCCTAACAGAGTTCAGAAAAATACAGATTTTTTAAACCTAAAAAACAGGAGAAAGTAATAAGACATTCGTGAAAAAACGTACATTTATTGTTATATAAAATAGTTAGAGACATACATAGAGGCTAATCTTGATGAAAATGCCTGAAATGAAATAAGAATGAAAGCTGGTGAATTAAGGGGACTTGCAACGGGAAACAAATTTTTTTTCAAATTTTTTTTTATTATTGATTATTATTTTTCACAATAAGCTGAATAACGTTATATTTAAAATTTTTTTTAGTTCAATAAGAAGTTTGTGAAAAAATGTTGGACACTAACCCTGTTATAAATAGCAAAAACGTTTTATACTTTGCACGTTTGTAGGTCTATGTTTAGGCTAAGCATAGGCCTAAAACTATGCCAGTTGCAGTCAAGTGCTCATATCTTGCTAATAAATTTACTGTTATACGATTGATAGTGATAATCTACTATCATAAGTGTCATAATGGTATAAACTGTAAGGGCAATCATGAAATCATGGATATTTTAAGTTTTTCTCCGTTTACCGAAAATTAGGTTTTTTGGACTTGGATGTAACTTTTCTCAGCATCTAATAAAGATATTGATGCCTAATTTTGTGTGCTTTCTTACAAAATGGTCTTCTAGTGCGCTACATGAGAATTTTTAAAAAATCCTCTCACTTTGCTAAACAAAAATATATATTTTATGAACATTTTAACCGATAAATTACAAATTATTTTTCAAAAGATAAAAAAAATACTTAGAAATAAAATTTTACAAAAATGTCATGTAGCGCACTAGGAAAAACTATGATTAAAAAAATGTTACAAAATGTATTGCCTTAAGTCTTTATGGTGCTTGAGAAAATGTGCATTAGTTAACATGGAGTAACATAAGCGTGGCATGTCCCCTTACAACATGTCGGCTCCATTTATACAATTTGTAGAATAATTTTTAATCACTGCTAAACACAAATCATAACTAATTTACACACACTTTTAAGAATTAATGTCAGTGATATTTTTCTGTCAAAGAGTACTGAATCAACTTGAGGATACAATGTTCAATGAACATAACATCATTTAGTGTTGATGAAACGTGTTTTTTGACGTAGCGTAGCGGGAGGTCAAGAGCATTTGCCGCTTATGTCGGTGATATGATTTCAGTTTGAGCACTCCCCTATTCCTCGCTTTCCTCCAAGTCAGTCTGTTTGCATCGATAAATTTGTAATAAGCGCACACAGTTTATCAAACTCCCCTAGAGTAAACACTGAACTAGATACTCAATTCCACGTTCATTGTGCAGTACAGGTCTTACGGGAGAATAGACATGCTACTACCATTACAGGGAACATCACGTTTATTGTCATGCTGGTAGCGTCAACTTTCCGAGCGTTGCATGGGAGTTGATGTTTTTGAGTTGGCTACTATCACTGAGACTGTCTTATGGATAACATCCCTTATGGGCGCTCTGTACTGCAAGGTGAACGTGGAATCGATTGTAGACTAGCGCTCAGTGCAGTGCTTCATAAGTAAGTTTGAAACGCGGGAGGGAGAGGGGTAGGTAATTTCTCGGTGCTATTAATCATCGAAGGAAATTCATACCCTTTCCGACTTTCACTGAACCTGTTCACAAGTCGATCAAAGCTGTATAGAGCTGTCATTAGCAGATGTCCCCGCACATTATTTACCCACTAACATGTCAATACGTTGATATTATTTATGATATTCCTAATTCCCGCTAATCCGAACAGTGTTTGGTCCCAATTAGTTTGGATTAGCGGGACTCTACTGTATAACAGTAAACAATAACAACAACAACAAAATTCTAAAATTCACATAGTTACATGCGTTTATTTGCTAAATAGAATTAATTGAATTTCCTATTTTATTTGAACTGCCATTTCTAAGTAAAGTTGAAATTTTAGGAATGTTTTACTATTTGTGAAATTTAGGTAAGTTTCTATTATTGTGTCTTTGAATCGGGACCGCTAAGGACGTCAAACCACTTCAAAAACTTAGCTAATCTACACCCCCCGCAAGAATGACTGTTGCAGTTTTATTATTAAATAAAATAGTTGTTTTTTTACTTTATATTTTTAATATAAATATATGTATGCTAGACAAAAATTTACTAAAATACTGTTTAACCAGTATCGGTTATATGCAACACAATTTTGCTAGAGAATTTATCAATTTACTAGCTAATATAATTATTTCACTTTAAATTGTATTATTAACAGGTCTTTAAAACTATGCTTAAACGTACTTTTTTGTTAGATTTAAAAATGGTATGAATTTGTTTAAAAGTAAGAAATTTATTTTTTGACAATGTTGACAAAACTTAAACAATCATGCTTTACCTCATTAAAATTTATAAACCGCACTTAACTCTTGGGCGTCTCCGTAAAATTTTACTCGTTATAATTGAAATAAGTTTATTTTATTACTGCTAGATTCATTTTAAATATAATTTCCAATATAATCTGCATAAAATGTACAACTAGTAAAATAAGAATCAAAACTCTTGACATTTTTAATAAAGTTATCATTGTTAAGTAAAGAATGGTTTGGTTGGTAGCATTGTTTTTCAAGTTGTTACAAGTCGTAATGAACCATTGTTCATGGTTCACACAGGAACTTACACATAATAATATACAACTTGCAGATTGTTTTAATGAGTTGGCATTTCTGAATTATAGAGGAGAGTTCATTCATTGACAACAATGCAGGTGTTCTAACCTTAGCAATGAATATAAATGCAAACAACACAATACTTGACGAACATTTTAATGAATTGGAATTATTATAAAAAGAAAATAAATCGCTTGAAGTGCGAGTCTAGTGTTTAAGATCTTTCTTAAAATTATTTTTGTCCCTTAATTTCAGTAGGTGTCCTATCGTGAATAATACAGTACGAGAGGAACGTGTAATTGAGTTGGAAACACTTAAAACAAAGCGTTAATACATTTCAGGTTTTTTTATACTCTTTGGACATTTTTCACACTTTTGAATTTTGATATAATAACTTTATTTGGTGAATTTGTTTAAATGTTTGTAAAAGCCACAAACTCCGGGCGAATTAACAAGGCTAGTTCTTTGGTTAAAATTTTAGAACAGAAATGGAATAATTCAAAGATTATGTCTAGTGAAGAAGTATGTAGTATTGGTAGTATGACACTAAGGGAGGAGGTAGGTAGAAGATTATTTTCGGAAGTCATTATATTCCAAATGAAGCATTGATTAATAAGTGATCTAATGGGAATAACCCTTGGACATGTTAAATAAGTTCGATATAATTACAACATCAAGACTGTTGATCCGTGAAAGCATGCAGTTTTTTTAGATTAAAAACCTACACAATAGAACAAGAACAAATGAATCACATGAAGTCTTAAATATAGAGTGACTTAATTTGTAAGATTGTGTCTTTTTATTATTTATATTGCTTAATGAAACATTTTTCAGTAAGTGCCCTAACACGAATCATTAAAACCCAATGTATTTATTACGAACTAAAAACAATGCAGGCTTTTTTTACTGTTCAAAATGTGCAACTATTAGAAAGAGAAAAGTGAATCACTTAATAATATTTTATAAAGGACTGTTCAACAGCAGTTGTATTTCTGTTTGTAATGGTAGTTTAACGTAAGAATCTTATCTCCTCTCTTGAAACCTAACCACAAAACTTACAATATTGAAAACCTGACAATCTTAATTCAAACGTAGGAAATCAAGTTCCTTTGGTTGGTAATATAATAGATAGAAGAGAGAAAAGACGGAATGTTTGTAATAAATAGAGAAGATAAAGCAAGAGTAGTAATGTTTCTAATATTTAATGTTATCGAATAAAGTAACTAGAATTTAAAATTTAACATAAGGGCTGTTCATGCGGTGCTGTCCCCTAAAGAATCTAAAAAGTAATTTTCAAATAAAACATTGTTTACAAAAAATAGTTACAACATTGCAATATTTTGTGTAGTTCTTTACTCTTTATTCTTATTATTAATTTACAGTATTGTTTTAAAACGCAATGTTAGTAACGGTTCAGCCTTTGCCTGGCAGAACTTTGTTATATGTTTCAATTTATATTTCTCACTTTACAACATTAGTTTTCCCTTCACAACACTATTTCCAAAAACATTTTAGTCAGTGCACTATATTTTCACCGTTCTGCATTATGTATCTTCTGAAACATAAAAATAATTAAAATTTATTCATTTAGATATATTTTCAAACGATTGTCAGAATTTTAAAAATGCAGTGAAAACGTGATATTTTCAATACAAAAATTTATAATATACTATGTGAGGTCCTTGTGTGCTCCCCCTTGCTTCCACCATATATTATAATTTCTTTTTAAT
>JAGFPH010000843.1:51063-61086 GCA_018207615.1 Philaenus spumarius
GTTATAATCTGTCAGTTGTAGCTCATACATCACTGAGGATGACGACTTTGTCGTTGAAACTCGTTTGGTAATTAAACGTATATGAGTGAGAATAGTGTTATTTTTATTTTTTTCAAATATAAATTCCTTCTCACCCGTCAAGCTCAAAGTGTATTTTATAGTTAATTATGTAGAGTGGTTTATTATCGAATTTCCATAGAAAAGATGAGATAATGCAGAGGTTCTTATGGTTAGATCTAAGGTTCCGATGGTTAATGAGCACGGATCATCGTCCCCAGAACACGTTTGCGGTTATCATTAATGGTATATATGTCCACTCCGTTATGTGTTCGCACTCTATCTGCGGCATTTTACGTTATATTTGGTCCGCATTTGATACACACGTTGATTTGCTAAGTCGCTCGAACGACAGGTAAATCCAACAAAGGGAAGAACCTCTTTTTAAACGGAGGTTAATTTTTCGAAATAAAATATTTTTTTGTGTGTATTATCTAAAAAATAAGTACAATATATTATTCTAAACATTTCATTTTCTTCACGACCTTATCAATCAAAACGTAAAATACCATAAACATAGGCCTACCAGGTTCAAATCCCCGTGGGCACCTGTTTCGATAGCGAAGCGAATATGTCTGCTGCGAGAGTAGGGAAGCAGTACATAATCAGAGGCCGCACAGTCAAGGTGCAAACTCGCAAAGCGAAACTAAGCAACGCTAGAGCCGGGACTGGAGGCTGAAGTGCAAACAAATCCTACTAATATATTTCGTAGCTATTGACCGCTTTTATGAGTAACCCAAATGAACTTTGAGGTAAATACAAAGTTTGCCTTTGTCTGACCTGAAGCTGATGAGTTGAAATAATAATATGCTATACATTTCAGTAAGAAATATTATTTTTTATTTTATTTATATTTTAATATATTGGATACCTAATATTTACCTTATAAGTGCAACATAAATTTTACATAAAACAAATTCACAAATAGGCTACGTGTATTAGTATTGTTTACACTTACTAAAATCAACAATTCATTTAGTATAAAGTATTTTCTCTTTCAATAATAAGGGCGAATATTTATCACCGCGATAAGTCAGAGTACATTCAATCAAAAATACAAACTTTCAACTTTCACGTTCAAACCAATATAAACTTTTCAAGAAAAGTCAAGTTGTACTGAAGTTACAGATCGCTATAAGGTGTAAGACTAAACTAGTTTATAAACTCAAGTGTTGCCGAACTCTTACGGAAAGTGTCACTCTATACGAGGTCGAAAATAAACTTAAAGGAAATTTCATGTGCAGGAAACTCCCATTTTTTTTGAGAAAATGAGAGTTATTACACTCGACCCAACTTGATAACGGTTGGTTGGTGGATGGTAGGGCTTTGTTTCTATACGTTTCAGGAAATTTGGAGACGATATCCAAAATGCATTAATTTATATACCCTATGTTTTACTTCCGGTTTGATAGTATGCTACAAAATTACATATTTTTTGGTGAAAGGGTCCTAGTAGGATTCTTTAGATACACTTTTTTGTTTTGTTTTTCGATCCGATTCAAAATTGCGGAGTTAGACCGTTTAATCGATTGGGTAGGGATTAATGGAGCATGTAAGTATGTTTTTGAAGTAAAAACTTCCCATGGCCCTTCCGGTACTTTTTGCGTAGGTATTCGAATGATCACCGTACCGCACCCATTGTCTTTTAGATGTGTGTAGTTGTGGCTGTAACACACACAAAAAAATAAGAAAACAAATATCTATGGGTTAATCCAATAGCTGTATGGGTTAATTTAGTCACGACACGCACCAATGAAATATACATTGTGCTTCCTCATTGTTTAAGCTGTGTTAAAATGGTTTACTTGGTAATAGTTTTGAAATGGAAACTACGCTTCCTATTTTTGTAAATTGTGTTAATAATGTGCTTGGTGATACCTCTAAAATGGACATAGTTCTTTCAAATTTTTTTGTAAATGTCTAAAGTTGCTAGCTTGCTTGCTATCTATGGTAATGAATGAAGATACATTAAAGAAACGTGTGTGTGTGTGTTCAGTATAGGCCTAACCTAAAATGATGTTATTATTTGATAATAGAGAATCATCTTAATGTTATTTTTTAGATTTAAATTTTAAATTTTACAAGATAAAAATAATGATCTTTTGGATTATTTCAATATAACCACGATTTATATTGTGACAGTTTTTACTGGGCATGCGCAGTCCATCGTATGTTTTGATGAATAAATAAATTATATAAAAATGCATATAATTGTTGCTCGGTGTGCTGATAGATGCGAGAACATGACTATAGTTGGTAATTTTAATTCACAAATTATTAAAAATGTAAATTTTTGTTTCAAAACTTATTTTGAAAAACGTTTTTTCTTCTGTTGTCAGTGACTGCCAATTATTTCCCTCCAATTTGGTAAGTGGTAGTAATTATGCTTCAAAAATTGATAAATTGGTGAAAGAGTCCTTGTAGGATTTCCCAGATACAGACTATTCTATTGTTCGATTCGACACAAAATGGTGGCCTATTTGATTCAACTCAAAATTATAAAGTTAGAGCGAGTGAATTGCATGATTTCTCCCACTAATAAGCCAGAGTAGAATTTGTGAGTTACATCATTAGAAAGGCAATTAAATCATACTTCCTACTAAAATTATAAATTTTAAAGTTTGTATGTTTGTCTGGATGTTTGTAGGTTTGACAGTCAATAACGCAAATAGTACTATATGAATTTTTATGCAATTTGGTATTCATGTAGATCATGACCTGGTATGAATAATAGGCTATACACCATTTTGATGTAATGTTTGAAAGTACACCTAAAACAATAAATATGTATTATTATATTTCAATTAAAACTAAAGATCTGCAAATTTATACATTTGTTTTTTACAAGATATACATAAAATGTTAACCATAGTTGCATTTTGTAGATTGATACTAAGGATCGAGAATTTAATCACAACCCCTAAATCAATAACAATTAATTTTTATACTTCCCTTAAAGCTAGAGAGCTTTAAATTTTGTATATTTATTTCTTACAAGAAACACATATAAAAAACAAATTTACATTTTTTCACGTTCTACAAAGGGTTGAAAATGTAGTAACAACTCCTAAAACTATAAGTGTTAATTATTATACTTTTCTTAAAGAAAGAGACTTAAAATGTTTTACATTTATTTCTTACAAGATACATATAAAATGTAAACCATATTTACTTTTTGTCACCTGCTGCTGAGGATTGAAATGTTATAACAACCCTTAAACAATAAAAATTAATTATATACTACCATTAAAACTAGAGAGCTGGAAATTTGTACATTCATTTCCTACAAGATTCATACATAAAAATAAACATTTACATTTTGTCACGTTCTACAAAGGGGTGAAAAAGTTATAACAACCTCTAAAATATTAAATATTAATTGTTATATTTTCCTTAAAACTAGAGAGCTGAAATTGTGTACATTTATTTCTTACAAGATACATATAACATGTAACCCAGATTTACTTTTTGTCCCCTACTGCTAAGGGGAGAAAATGTGATAACAACCATAAAACAATAAACATTTATTATTATACTACCATTAAACCTAGAGAGATGGTAATTTGTACATTTACTTCAAACCAGATTTATATGTTTAGCGTTCCGTCAACTTCGATTAGATGCAACGATTTGGATCCTTTTCATTATTTTTGTCAATATCTCGAAAACGGTCCGTAATAGAGAATTTTTGCCAATTCTCGATCATTCTTATGACGCACCATCTTTGCCAGTTACGGGCTACCACGGTAAAGCGTAAATGCCCCTCGGGTCTCTCCCCTTTCGAAATTTGACTTGTACAAATTGGGTAAAATGAGGGGAAAAAACTCGTTATTCCGTCAGCTTCGATTATATTGCAATGATTTGGTGCATTTCATTTTTGTCCACAAAAATTCCCAATATCTCGAATACGGTGCTTCCTAGAGCATTTTTTACAATACTCGACCCCTCTTTACGAAGCACCATATTTGCCAGTTACTGGCTATAAAACGGTAAAGTGTATATACAACTGGGGGCTCTCCACACCAAGTAGAATTTTGACTTTTAAAAATTGGGTAAATTAATTGAGTTACGAGAAAATAACTTAGATAAAATAAAACCTGAACACAAAATCTTACAATAAATACGTTTACTAACCTCAAACGCGTTTCAACGACAATGTTAGTTTGTTACAAACAAACTGTTAGTTTGTTTGTTATAGTTTTGTTACTGTAGCCCGTGCATCACTGAGGATGGCGACATTGTCGTTGAAACGCGTTTGAGGTTAGTAAACGTATTTATTGTGAGATTTTGTGTTCAGGTTTTATTTTATCTAAATTGAGTTACGGGTAAAAAAAATATGTTTTTTAATTCAAACATCAACGTTATTCCGTCAGCTTCGATTATATTCCAATGACTTAGAGATTTGTCATTGTTTTTTTCACAAAAATCGTCAATATCTCGAATACGGTGCATCCTAGAGCATTTTTGACAATTCTCGATCCCTCTCTATGAAACACCATCTTTGCCAGTTAAGGCTTATACAACAATAAAGTGTACATGCACCTGTTGGATCACCACTTAAAACCGAATTTTGACTTCTATAAATTGGATAAAACAAGTGAGTGATGGGTGAAAATTTATATTTTTGAATGCTAACTTCCCACAAATCTAGAGAACTTAAATTTTGCACTTATTAATAGTAAATGTTTTAAAAGAAAGAAATAATAAAACACACAATTTAAATCATTGTGGCTGTGAATGGAGGTAACAGCCCCTTTACAATAAACATAAATACATTATTATACTTCCCATGAGCTAAAGAGCTGTTGTTTACCCCATTGTTTCATAAGTAATAAATAGGAACAGTAATGCACTAGCATTTAATTACTTGCGTCTAAGGGGTGACAATTTAAAAAATATCCATAAAACAATACGTTATAATTATTTACTTTACTTTAAGCTCAAGAGTTAAAATATATTTCACTTATTTCTTAAATGGTACTATAAAAAAAAAACGCATTTGTATAACCTGAGGCTAAGTTACTTACGGTGAAAATGGAGTTCTACCACTATATATTAAAAAAATCATTACTATTAATATCTCTAGAGCTAGATAGATTCAATTTGGTAAATAGGCCTATTAACATTAGAATTATATTTAAAAAAAGAAATACAATTTGAATTTTAACTACTTGCATCTAAAGGTAAAATAGGGCAATTACAACCATTATTTGATTGACAATGTAAGTAGAGATATATAATTTTTAGCATAAGGAAGGTGGACTGGTTGCACTTCGAAACATGAAATAATAGTTTAGATTTGGACTAAACTCACTATGCGACGGATCTTTGGACCGTGGGCGAAGGTACTTGTACCTGCTAGTTTACTATAATTCTGTGCAAAAGTATTTTTGGTACAGTTCTCCTAACAAGGAATAAAATTCATATGAACTCCCAATATATGATTTTTCATTGTCCATGTAAGGTAATTGCGTAATTTCTACCATTGATAAGCCCGAGTACAATTTGTGAGTTATATCATTCGAAAGGAAATAAAATTTTCTATAATCCATGCAATGGTATTTTAATTATAAAGTTCCCGGAACATATGAAGTTCCCAGTATTTAATAATAGTTATTCCCTGATAAGTCAATTCGGCTAAAGTAATGCGGCAGTGCTGCTTACGCTTTTTTTAATTTGAGGTATTACAAATTTGAGGATACGGTCTAAACAGGGTTTAAAAATATATAAATATAGTAGAGTGTGTAAAAAATAAAATTAATAAATTTCGAAATATAAACATCATAGGTTAGTAAAAAATAATGTTATTTATGTTTTGTATATAATACTTTACTGTATATGCGTAGGTATTAGCTTCACATTTTAAATCAAGATATGTATTCAAGTAACTTAATGTATTAGTAATAGAGTAATTTGAATTTACTGTATTTATTGAATAAATAAATTGTTAAGTTTTTTTTAAACATACAGTATTCATTTCATATACTTTACAAAAAAAATAAGTACGGTATTTACAATAAATAAAACATTAATCAATTTTAATGTACAGCATTCATTATTAAATATACTTATTTTATTTAAACAACACCTATTGGCAACACATGTCATGAAATATAATTCCAGTGTAAAATACTGCGTTAGAAAAGGATTTAAAAATTATCTGGGAAGAATAAATTAAATAAACATATTTGTTACACAATTGTAAAAATTTGCATGCACGAAAACAGTATACGTAATTTGATCACGCACATAAAGAAATGAGTTAATTTCCAAACTTAAAGTTTTATGCTTAATGGTCTACTCAGAAAGGTGCTGAATAGCTGTCTGAGTGTAGGAAATATGTCAGTAAAATTTGTTTACAGTTCAGCCTCCTGCCCGGCTCAAGCAGCGGAAACACTAACATTGCCTGCATTGCAAGTTTGAATCTAGACCTTGCACCCTCAAATTATGAACTGTTTCGCATTGCTCGCAATGGACAAAATATTTGTTTAAAGCATTTTACGGTAGTTGTATGATAATTTTATTTTATTTTACGTTTTGGTAGATTTTGGGAGAACCAGACTGACTGTAAAAAAAAAAATTATAATAGTAAATGTGCAGAAAAATATCCTATATATATTTTTTTTTTATTAGATAAAATCCCAACATAGTTTCATTCCATTAAAAAAAAATCAAAAAAATATACTTTCGGTTGGTAGATTTTTTTACTTGGAAAATTAACGTGTTTACCAAATTTAGACGAAATGGAACATAAAATGCGACCGTTAGCGTGCGAACACATAGTACCATTCTGCTGCCAAAAAAGTTTTGTGGTTCATTTTCTTCCAATTGAGGAAGAGCTATAGGTGTAGCGCATAAAGATAAGCAACAATAGTTACAGTTTCTTCAGCGAAAAATAAATTCCCATAACTTTCGGCCTTGAAAAGCCACAACATATTTAATCTAGGGGAGCCTCTTTGCAATTGTACCTTCTCGTGTGGATTTGCTGATGAGCAGATGAAAACATTGTGAGTGTTCTCACGTCCACTTAGATGAAATGTCAATTCTCACTGAAGAGGACACAATTGTGAAAATATCCATTTATCATCCAGCAACAAATCGTTAACTTTGCAAAGTAAACCGTAATCTGTAGGCTTCGGAGCTTGTACAACTGCAATCACCAACTTGTAGTTGTAATCGTCTCCTTAACAATCTATACTCATACGTCGCTGGACATGCAAATTCACGATTAGCCATCTGAACTGATTTCTTAGAGCACGTTCTTTACAACACGTTATTCAGGCAATCTTGGTCGTCCCGTACTTTTTCCTTTGTAAATACAACCGGTGTGTATAAAAGACTATATACGCATATTATGATCAATTGTAGGATTACATTTTAACTTAATACGGAACGCTCGATTCACTGTAACAACAGATTTAGTCCTGGCAAACTGTAAAACACAACATGCTTTCTGTTCACTAGTTGCAATGTTAGCTTAACCTCATTCTAACAGAAGACATAAAAAACAGTGAACGCACACGAGCACAGGTGTACCGACAAAACAATTTAAGTTGCACTTTCTTTTGATGTATTATTATTTATAGTTGCAAGTTAAAATGTAATAAATACTACAGAGCATTAAAACACCAATATAATTTGATTTACCAAGTATATTAATAAAATGTATATCTTTAAAATAAAGTATACATTTTAAAACTTTTTTGTGAATATGTATAATGAATAACATGTAAAATTTTTAGTTCATTATCATTTTATAAATATTATTATTAAATATTTTATTGGCATTATCATATTAATGTATTTTTGCTGTTATTACGTTGTATCATATAAGCAATATTATATCTTTTACTTTGCATTTATCCAAGTTAAGTCTAAACAGGCTACTTTATATTATTAGTTTTATGTGTAGCTGTATAAGTACGTCTTGATGTAATTGAATATATTTAAGTATGTGGTACATTTTGAGGTATTCTTTATGTATGTTGTTGTATTCTTTATTTCTCATTGAATTTTAGTTTATGTAATAACTGTATCAGATGTTTTTCTGTCTGAATTACTTTTGGAACAATAAAATAAAAATAAAATATGTACTATATTAGACAATTATTCAGCAGCTCTACCAGGTTTACGAAACGGCTGGTGTTTTATGCGTTAAATCACTGAATATATCAAATAATATCTTAAAGTTTATTATATTTGAATAATATTTATATCTTGAAAAGAAAACATAAATTTGCTAACATTTTCCTAAATTGTAAATTTTTTATATTATATTAACTGCATGTGATAATAGCACATGTTTGTATTTAAATATCCTAAAACAAATTAGTTTCTTGATTTTCCACCTTGAATACTTGGATTTTAATTTTGGTACGTTTTGTTTACCATATCCCAGGTAAAAATCTATCCAACGCTGTTTGTTGCGTAATTCTGTTTTAACTAGAAGACCGTATAAAAATGGTATTATAGACTTTAGCCTTGCCATGAACAAACATTCCTTGTAATTTGAATTTTCTTAGATTAAAAAAATACTCTTGTAAACTGTTCATGCTTTACATGTTGATAATAGGTTTGTGTTATCGCCTTCTTACACACCATTAAGTATTTGTTGTATATTTCATTTTATTACTGCACAGTGTAAGACTTTTGTACATTGCTTTTTATACGGCGTACTTCCATGCTTGTTCTCGCTTCTCGAGATAATATTGTTACAGTTAATTTACTGACCTACAAACAAGGCAGCTTGTAGCAAGACATTAGTAATATTTGATAATATGCAGCAGTATACATAGAGTTAATAAATTCCATTTAAACTCCGTCATTACTTTTGTTACTGAAAGTAAGTTAACAAAACTTTGTAACTCTGTCGTATCTTGTGTTGCATATTAAGAAGGAAACATTGTTTGACATATTATCTGACCATGGGATTGTGCGGAGGAAAGCGGTTAAAATTTAACGGTAGGTCTTGTAATATGCAATTGTAAAGCTTATTAAAAGAGAAACAAAATTCCACGCAAAACTAGATCTTAATATATTGCTTCTTTTCAAAGTAACGGACAATCGAATTTCTGAGAAATCATATTTTTATTATAAAATCGAAGCAGGTTATTAATATAAGGAATACATAGGTTGATGCGATTGTTATTAAAAAAAAATTATTTCGTCAATGTTTGTATAACTATACACAAACAATTCAAATACCGTACAATATACAAATCTTATCAAGACAGGTTAGAATTATAGTTACATTTAAGAGAGATTAGTTAAAATTTAAATACAATTTTCCAATAATTTGATTAACTTTGCAATGAAGCAAGATTTTAACCTTTGCGCTCCCGCGTCTTTTGTACTCAAAATCGCTCGCGTGACGGGATTTTCCCGCAATCACAAACTCTTTTGTTATGAGTTTATAACTGCCATTTCTTCATAAATCATTGCTACTATTATATTAATAAAACCTTATATATTGTACATAAACTTTTAAATAGACATTTCCTTTGAACTCTTTTTAATGACGGTTACTGATATTTTACTTCCTTCATGCTTCGAATTCCAAGATTTAGATTTTTTAATATTTACTTTTAACGCGTGCCTGATACTCATAAAAATAATAGAATATTTGCCTGTGTAACTTTGTAGACTCTCTAATAACACTAAATGTTAAGTACCTTTCTACAATTAAAATTTTGAGTTGTGCAATTAATTTAATGTTTACTTTGCAAAGACCGACTGATATGTAAAAATTATGTTTATTAACTTGTGTCGTTCTGTTTTTTGTTATTATTAATATAAGTTAGTTATCGAGATTTTTGTATGTATATTCATACCATAAATTACATAAAAAGTATAATATACAGTATTTCTATAGAGTGCGGAGATATTTCTGGGTTAAAATAAATAAAATGTTCTTATAGACTACAACGTATAATCGCGTGCTAACGTAGCGAGCGCAAATTTGTTTTT